>JAPMOQ010001977.1:0-18295 GCA_026543055.1 Argiope trifasciata | reverse complement strand
CCGTTAATTATTCATACGAATATCCCAAACGTTTGTGCCTTTCTCTCACTCCAGCTCTGTCTCCATCACTCGCTCTTCCTTTTCCATTTAGGGGTGGAATCGAATGCTGCTGTGGCGGCGGTGGCGGTGGAAAGTTCCTTTGGGGACTTTACCGTCATTTGCTTTTCACACTTACCTTACTCCCAACCCCCCCTCTTGCCCCTGAGGGTTCACCCGCTGGATCCCTTAAGTGATCAAAGAGTTGAGACCCGTTCGTATGTATGCATATCACAGTCGAAGGTTTCGAGTGATTCGGTTAATTTCAATTGGAATGTTTGGAAGGGGGACGTGATGGGACGGCGAGGTCTGGAGTTCTATAAAGACGTGGAAGGGGGCAAAAAAAGTTTGTTCAGTGATTAATTTGTGTCAGGTTCGGAGAGACGTGACGGCGTCTAGTGGTGCTTTGTTTGATGGGGATAAATTGAAAACGAAACAGTGGCGGTGTTTTGGCGGTGCCGCGTAATTAACATTTCATTTTCAGTTTGAATGTGAATTAGACATGCTGTAAGAAAAGTTAAGATGATAATGGAATTCAATTGTTCTCTTTGGGTCGGAGTTTGTTTGATTTTTCATTTCATCGTCTGATGTTTTTCGTTCGATTAATTTAACTTGGGTTTCTTAAGAGATTTGCTTACACAGAAGTTTCAACTCAAAGACTCAATCAATCGATAATGTAAGTGAAATGTTTGGTTGCAGGGAAATATTGCCGCAGGTTACCAGTTTTCAGAAGAATTAATTTAAAATATTAGCAATCTCATCCATACATTTCATTTTCTATATAATATCAATATGATCGTTCTGTTTTGCTGAAGTTGTGCATTTGGAAGAATGATAGAATACATATTCCAGTCCCAGTTTCAAATATTAAAACCCAAATTCACACACTTCTTTTGCAATATAATGCCATAATATTCGCCTTATTTTGCAACGGATGCTCTGTCTGCAGAATCATTATTGACTCCAAATATTAGAACAATTCCGATTCCAGTTGCAAATATTTGTTGCTACATTCATTCATTCAATTATTATTATGCCTACGTTAGCATCCATATTAATTAATAGTTGTGGTCACATGTATACATGTAGTATCAAGATAATGGTTCTGCTTTTCAGTAAGTGCTTGGTAGGAAAAATGGCCATTTATTCTAGATATTCTATATTCAAACATTATATTTTATTATAAATTATATGTTACAGTTCAGAGCCATCTCTATCACTATTAATAATAAGACAGAAAGATTGTGTGTCGGGGCCGTGCAGAAAATTTGACATACAACTATCAAATTTTATCAGTTATACTTTAAGCGTATCAATAAGCAGGAAAAATATATTTTTGAAATGGAAATTGTTTAATGGAATTTTATTAAATTAAAGGTTAAATATAATTTTAAAGTGTTCCATGATAACTTCCAAAAAAAGTTATTGTACAAAACTAAATTTTGGGCCATTTTGGGATTCGGAATTTTTTCTTCGTTTTAATAAGGCAAATTTAATTACGTCGGGCAATTGCTTTAGAATAATAAACAATTAAAAATATTTTTGCATAGTTTTTATTATTGATTTCATTGTAGAACGTAAATTCAGATTATTTTCTTTGTTCCACTCAATATTTAATCGCATGATTTCCTTTTTTTGGTAAGCTTTTGTAGAATGATCGTATTTAATGTATGTGTAATTTATGTTATGAATAAAAAAGTGGAATTACATTACAATGGAAGCAGGAGCAGATGCTACCCGGAAATTATGCTTTTAACAGTGATATGATATTTTGGAACTTGTATCTAATAATCCATGTACACAATGAATAGAAAGGATATAAAAATATGAAATAAAGTCCACATTTTAAATAAGATGAAAAATCACGACTTGTCGCTTACAAATATTTTTGGAGCAATTATGAGCAATAAGTTATGAACATGAAATTTAATTGAAAGCAAACACAATAAATATTCATGACAAACCTACTGCTCGCCCAAAGTGGCGAGTATGAATTCTAAATTAAACCTATGTGCCAACTATTTACACCTGTTGTTATCTTGTGCAATTGGAAAGTCTATCATACATGATAGTTTATTGTATTCTTGATTGTTAAATTCTGAGTACCCTTTTTACATAGAAATTTTTTAAAAACTACGTACCATTATCAAAACATTGTATGATGACTTCACAAATGACAAATGGTTTCATGTTTATACCTTCCATTGAAAAGATAAGAAGTAAAATAATAGAAAATTTTAAATCCAATATTAATTTTAATTTCATTGTGAATGAGTTATTAATTCTAAAAGAAGCGGAAAAATTAATTGCAGGAATTGACACAATAGGATTTAAAAACGCTTTATTATTTATAATATTTGATAATAATTCTTGAAATTTTGATGCCTTTAAACATAAGAAAATTTACTCTGAATATTTTAAGTTCTGACGAATTAAAATAAAAGTTTAATGAAGAAAAATAAATTTAACTAAATAAAGTGAATTATTCTTGATATTTTGAGGAGGCAATTTTAACTTAATCTTGAGTAAAAGTTAATTAAATGATTCAATCATTTTTAAATTACTTTGATTTTTAAAATTATTGATTTTAATTTTTTCAAATAACTTATGAAAATCAAGGAATTTATTTATCATTTATAATTTATCTTAATTTTTAAATAGTTTAAATAAGTCCTTACTGCTTTTTCCATTCAAAAATTCAATTTAAATAAATTAATTTTTAAAAACCAACTTTCTTAAACTCAAACTTTTGCATGAGCAGAAATTTTTTAATAGTATTAAGTTAAAATTAATTAATTTTAATATGTGAATTAATAAGAAATATAAGGAATGCTTAATTCACAATGCTATCAACTTTCTTCAGTATACTATCCGTAAATGCCAGATGTATAAAAGTATTTTGATTACACGTTATCATTTAAATGCAAATATTATATATATAAGCCCATTTATTAATCATTTATAATAAAACTTTCGAATATTAAAAATAAATCTTCATCACTTTTTTTGTTCAAAAATTGTCATTTCCTTTAAATATTTTCATTTTTAAAAACCAATTTTTCTTAATTTGAATTTTTGTAAAAACAGAAATTTTATAAGAAATATTTCATTTCAGAATTAGTCAAATATCACTATTAATTTTTATAGCATTTTATAACATATTTTATTACTTTTATTATAAAATAAATAATTTTTTGAAAAAAAATGACATTTGAATTTTGAAAAGGGGATAAATTATATGAAGAGTGGTATTGAACCAAACCAATATAAACCAAAGAATTAAACTTTTTACAGTGAAATAATAATGCTATATCAATATTTAAAAATTTATGGGTTATTCAGAGCCATTCTTTTTATTATAATACTTTAATATTAGAAAAGGCTTATATACTGATTAATATGTTGGTTGTATTGAAAATATGCTTTTCTTTTAGTTGGCATTTAAAGATTTACATTAAATCAGAAATACAATCTGATACAATAATATAAAAATAAAACAACTGCCGAATAAAACTTCCATATTTTAATGTTTTCGAAAAACATTACAACAGAAAAATTCTCAAGCTCTACGTTTGTCAAGATAAATATTTCATTCAAGCTGGGCTTTTGTATTAGGAATTTCAGCTTGCTCGATAAGGAGTACAAAATATATGCATTTAATACGTACACATATTTTTTTTCTCACATACATCGCTTTAAAATTCAAATTTGAAAAATATACAATGAAACTTTTAATATTTGTTTTTATTACTATTGAATTTTAATGAAACCATCAGTTTATACGTCTGAAGATTATATTTTGCATTCCAAGGAAAAGTTATTAAATATAAGTATTCTGAATTACTCTTAAGTATGCTTTCGAGTATTATTTAATGCACTGCCTCTAAGCTATGAAGAGTCATTTGATTTAGTTAAAAATTTAAGTTTTATTTATATTAAAGGACAAAATAATGTATTTCGGATTAAACGAGAGGTATAAGATCATAAAAATAAAATATAATATACAACGAAGTCGACTCAGAGATATTTACAATAAGCTGGTTGTCACAGGATATTTTAATAATACACTGTGCTTAAACGTTGTATCATGTTTATTCTTAGCAACAATGTTTCATGTTTAAAATACAAAAAAAAGAGTTCGAGAATGTTTAAGACTTTGATCAGATATCATTTTTTTCTATGTGATCTTTGTGCAAATTGAAAAACTTTTCTTCAAAGCATTTAGAAAGTTGTTTATTTCTAATAAATGTAAAGATTCAAAATCACTCCATGTGTTTACATTTTGAAATAGGCTGCGATATTGTTGTGTTTAGAAGTCAATATCGAAAACATAAAAATGATCTACTTTTAGAAATAATCTGCAGCTTCGTGTTCCTTGTTTGTCTAACTAAGATTTTAAGAGAATGCTAGCAATCCCTTAAAATTAATTTGCAAAGACAAATCTTTGTTTTGTTTTCGAAACTGATGATGGTTTATATGCTTTTTTTTTGAGAATGTATACTTTTGTTTGGAAAGAATGTTTAGAGTCGTCAAAGGATATAATTTTCTGGTTTTCAAGTAGGAAGTCTGTCTCCAAGAATAATTTTTTTTTATCATCTGCTGCTGGCTTTATTCACAAATCCTCTTGGAAGAATAATTTTTCAACGAATAGCGAATTGTAAACAATATTCGAAAATAATTTTTCCGTTTTCCTGATTTTGTGAGATGCAAGCTTAATTTCAAGGAAATCATTAGAAAGTTATATCACTAATCCTGGCCTATGTTAGTCAACAAATAAACGTAGCCCTAATTATTTCAGGTAACAAATTATTTCATGACTTTATCTGAGATTAATAGCTTAGTGCTTTAGAATAAAAAATATATAGAGAAAGATAACATTACTGTAGAAGAATTTTAAAATTTCGATTAAAGACAAGCAAGTGAAGCTATCCGTTTTCCTGAACAAGTTGATAAATACACTCACTGTGTAAGACTATACAACAATAGAAGAACAGTAACTTTAATTTTCGTTATAAAACTATAAAGGATTGCAGACAAAAATAAAAAAGATACAAATTTAATGAATTCTAAAATAATTTTAAAATTCCTCTGAATTAATAGATTCTAAGGTTAATTTTACAGTTATAAAATTCATGGATACTTCTGGGTTTTAATAGAAGATACATATTTAAATATAATTTATAACAAAGGCTAGCGAGATAGTTCTATCATACATAATTCCATTTTTAAATAGTTGCGAAATTTATAGACTTCCCCCCTCCAATCTCTTAATTAAAATTATAATACACAATTCTTTATGTTATAGGCTTGCTGATTATTATGGTTCAATGTAAAAGTTTCATTTTTTGATTTGATGTCATAGTTTGAAAGTTAAATCTACAAAAATGCTAAGTTTTCAATGGAAAAATATAGATTAATCTTTTCTATTTCCAGACATCTGCAGGCAACTGATTAACTGTTTTTGACGAATATACCCGTCTTGGAAAAAGTGCAAAATTTTGCATCATGACGAGTTTATTCGTCAGAGTTAATAAGTAGTGAAAATTTGTAGTTTCAATTACAATTTTTGTAACAACTCAAACATTTTGGTAAATTTCAAGATGTTTGATTTCAATTTGGCTCAAAATATTTTAAAAAAATAAATAATAGATTATTATGGGTTGTATTATGTTTAACTCATTCCAATCTCTAATAAAAACTGAAAATAATAAATTAATTTTTTAGATATCTTTTCGTTTAAATGTAAAAAATATATATTATTTTAGGTAAATAAATAAATGCGATCATGGAAATAAAAAATTTATTGTCTTTTCTTTACAACATAATTTCATGTTACACATACTCTGTATTTGACAAGTGTACTCGTCATCGCTTAACTTTTGCGACACAATTTAGGTACACATTTTCAAAGAAATCGAAACAATTAATTAGTTTAAACTCATGAGGGCAATTGCTTGGATAACAGAATAAAAAAACAGTAATAAAAGATTTCGACAAAAAAAAAACACCTTGGCACTTTTAAAACCGAAAAAGGAATTAAAAATTGCAATTAATACAAGAAAAGAGGGTTATGCAAAATTTTATTAATGTTCAAGTTATAAAAATATAGAAATAAAGGACATAACATATGAAATTCAAACAAAATATTTTTGTATTAGTCAATATTTGATTCTCCTAGTCAGAGGGGAATATTTTAAATATGCTGACATTCCTTTTGAAGATATTATTCTTTTGTCTTTTGATATCATATTTCCTCTCTATGTCTGGAGGGGGGGGGTTGATGTCATCTTCTCGTGCCTTCTACAGTCTGCTCATGATATATGATTACATCTTACAGTTTCAGTTACAGACGTCTCCAAGAGCAAAGTTGTTTTTATGGCCATCCTGTAGTTTTCGTGTACTTTCAAAATGGAGCTATAAATGGAGTTTTTACCTAAATCAAAATAATCTAAAATAAATTACCACCAAATACTTGCAAATCACTTTTATCTAGTTGTTGATATGTAAGGCTTGCATAGTTGACTTTCGACCAAGGCGTAGAATCTATGAGTGATATGTGAACTTTGATGCAAAGATTAGGTACCAAATTTTATTCTATATACCACTGCATTTCGAATATCCAATTTTGAATATCATATGGGTTGATTCAGGCCCTCACACAAACATTTTTCGAAGAATATTTATTTTTTCATCGAAGTAAGTTTAATGCGGAAAAATTTAACTAGCACTCGTAGCTAAAAATTATTGTGCCACTACTAAATTATTATTTTATGGACTAAAAAGTAAAAAGAAATGCAACATCATAGTTCAATGAACAACCATTTAGTTGTTCATTGAAGAAAAATATCATTCAAAATTCGATTTGTCACACGTGTGTTATGTCCTGTGGATTTACCCTATTTAACTTTCCGAGTTGAAGACTTATTGTAAATAACCGAGGATGGCTTGAAAATTCTTAAATGTTCTAAAATGATAGTAAAATCAGTTCAATTATTTCTTCCTTCTTTTGATTACCAACACAAATTCTTAAGGAAACGTGGTAAGCAGCACATACCTAATTATTGCCAAACTCTTAATCGTATGAAAGGATTGGAATTCGAACTAACTTTCTCCTTCTGGTACCTGTGTTTTTATAAATGACCTTCAAGGAACTTGTAACTTTAAAATAAAATTATTCTTATTCGGTTTAACAACATATAAATCTTGAAAATAACAGAAACAGTTTTCAAAATTTCTATTATTCGATCTTAGAAACGATTTTAACGTTGATATCATAATTCATTGGAAATAAAAGAAACAAGAGTAAAATAATATGCATTTATATTCTTCAATTGGCTAATTAGTCATTAAATTTGTCATTGTTATAGTAGACAAGTTCTCTCTTTGAGTTGTTTTATACATTTGGACAAACAGGTGTATTTTATCTTAATCTTTGTGATCTTTGTAGAAAATCGAGGTTATATTTTTAAATTCTTACCATTAGCCATTTATTTACGAAATTAAAGAGAGGTAGGCGATTTCGATGCCAAACTTCCATTCTAAAATGTATTCCAGCATTTTCTCCTTTTGATTTTCAACTACCGCCCTTACATATACGGAAAAAGATGGGCATTCAAATGTCTGTGGCCTCTGATTCAATTCTGAGCAGGCTCCAAAATATTACTAATAAAATTCAAAACCAATTTCTTCAAAATAATTCGTTGCTTTTAAGATCTACTAAGTTCATATGCTTACTGACTTCTCCTTAAAATATCTCATTCATAATTTGACATAGATCTAAAATTTAAGTGTAAGGAAGACATATTTATTATACAGTAAAAGCTCCTTATTCGCGCTTCCTTCATTTACGTTTTCACTATTTGCAGATTTAAAAAATGCGACCCAATTCTTATATTCGCTTCTTATATTTATATATATATATATAGAATATACCGAATTCTTATATTCTCGCTATATATAAACATTTCTTTATTCGCGGATCTCATAAGTACATACATCATAATAAAAGGATTCTAACCCAATATCCTTTCAAATGGACTAATAAAAACAGTAAAATTGATCTTATTACAACTTTGTTTTGTGTATGTTGTTAAATGCAAACATAGCTGAAATCGCGAATGGAATAGGACGAGATGGGTTCAAACAAGTGACAAGAATCACGTGACATTCAGGAATTTCTTGAGTCACAAAATGAAGATCTGACTGAAACCTACTTGTAGGAAATGTTAAATTCACAGCCCATTGAAGAAGAGGCTTCAACAAACACTGGAAACGTGATATTTAATTTGAAAAATCTTAGTGAAGGTTTAAGAATGGCAAATGAACTTTGAGATTTCTTTATGAACGTCTATGGAGCGAAGTCTTATTTCTAATAGGCAAATTGCTGATGCGACTGCTTCGTATCAGTCTGAATGGAAGGGGCTTTTAAAAACTGCCAAGCAAGAAAAGATTACAAAATTCTTCAAACTATTGCCTAAGTCTTAAAATAATTAATCCAAATGTTCAAAAATTTTAATTGAGTTTATTTATATATCTATATATATACATTTATTTTGTCACCTAGGAACGTATCCCCTATAATCCCATATAAATGACCATTCCGTATTCACGGTTTCAGTATTCGTGGCATATTTATGGTACATATACTCCGCGAATAAAGAGCTTTTACTGTATTTCGTTTTTGGATTATTGTGTTAACATATAGTGTTACATATATAGTTCGGAAACAGGTTTCCTCGCATCGAAAGATGCCTTAAATATGAATATTCTTCAAATGTTTCAGGTTAATATTGAGAATGGCTACACTGTTTTCTATTTCTCCTCTTTGCATATGAGAAAAAATGACGATGCATTATGTATTGCAACTGATCTCGGTCTGATGCAGGTCATTTTTTGTCCCAGATTCGCTTTGGTTATTACATGTAACTTCAACAGGTCTCATATTTGCAATAATTTCCTTGCAATGGTACGTGACAGGCAACTGTCACCACATGGGAAAGAAATGTTCTTCGAAACTGGGAAGTTTCGTGGGTGGAAACTCCTGTCCACTCATGACAGCGGAATATTTGGATGCACGCGACATGCAGATGAAGCGACAATTCTTCTGGGCGACCTCCCCTCCAGCCTTGATGAATGCATTCCGTGTGTGTGTTCCAGGACTCCGCCCTTCCATTCAGAAGGAGTGTAGCCTTGTCCATGGTTTCGACGGTGAAATCTCGGATACAAGACCCGAATTCAAAGTAGACTGAAACAAATAAAAAGACACGGGAGTCCCGGACACTTCCATTTCCACAAATGCATTTGTACCACGATATAATGTCTCATTGAGAAGAAGGTAAATTCACATATGCATATGAGTTACTCTTTTTCTCATTTGTAATAGATGGTCATTGTTGAAATTATAAATCGATGTCAAATAATATCCTTGCAAATTATCCTACATTTTAAAAGGCAATAAAATAAAGTGTGAATTCGCAAATTAAAGGTTAATTTATTTTAACATTTTGCTCTTACAAAATTACGTTTGAACATTTTTCTTTGCAATTATAAGGATGCTTATTAAAATGAAATAAGCAAATAGAGCTCAAATTAATAATTGAGAAAAAAATTGTATAATTTAAACTTTTTTTTCTTTTATCACAAAATAACCCTCGACTTGGAATCTCTAGAATTACTTGTCAGTTAAATGGATAAACGCGGAAATATTTATTTAGGAAAAGAAGCTTAATCTTTCAAGGTTGGTGAATATTTCAGGATGTCTAAATGATAATATTGATGTCTGAAGGTTAATAGAATATTTCATACAAAATGATTTTTCCTAATTAGGTGAACTTCTTTTGACTGTGAGGCCTATGAGGAACTCATATTCTATGGGTTTTAAGTGGATCCTTAATATTAAACACCTATCCATACTTACTCGGTTAACCAAATACATTAAATTCTAAATTACTACAGTTCATTAGTGCAAATAATGTATTGAATGGTTGATAATCCAATGGAAAATTGTACACCCCAAATAACTTTTGTTGTTTTAGTTGCTAATGCTTTGACCATCCAAAAGCCTAACGCTGCAGAATATGCATTTCGACTTCAGGACAGAAAACTTTTGTGTAGCTGTCATGGTAGTGATTTTGACATGGAACTGACAGTAATGACTAAAAGCAAATATTTAAGAAACATTATTCTGGATACAATTTTTACTAACATTTGTACATAAATGTAAAATTAAATTTAAAGTTCTGTTAATTTAGATTCCAATGAACATTTTTCTCCCCTAAAAATTAAATGTGAAAAACAGACGACAACTGTAGCCGAAATGAATTTTTTGTTTCAATACAGAAAAAGAATTTTTTTTAATTATTTTTATTTCAACCCTCTTTAAAAATGTTGTAAATGCCAAAATGCATGAACGCAAGATGCAAGAAGTGCAAAGACAAAGATGCATGAACAGTTCTTTGATTTTTTTCATAAATTATTTGTAGAATTTCATTCGGGGTCAATATATAAAGCAGATATTATTAGTTAATTGTACAATTTGTCAACAATTATTTTAATTTGAGACAAATTTTTGAACCACTATCAGATAATCAGGTACCGTTTTAGTCAATAACTTTTCATATTTTATTTTGAAGGCAGAAAGATTGAAATTCTACAAATTTCAAATTCAGTAACCGTAAGTATGGAAATAGTTATCAATGCAATAGAATTGTTCATTTAAAATTTAAAATTTGAATTAGGGCAAAAAAATGCATTATGTCTTCTAAATCGTTTTCTAACATGTATAGTCTGTAAAAGGATAAAAGTGCAGACATACAAAAATATGTTATAACCAGATAAGAAATATTAGGAGTTAACAAATGTTTTACTTGTGTTTCTCATTAACAGCTAAATCTTTTTCTGCTTAAATTTATACTGAGGTTATAAAGTAATATTACTGATTATGCAAAAGAAGCTAAATATTAAGCAACTATAAGACCATTTTGTGATTTTTATTATAGTCTCGTTGGTTTATATTGTTTTTTTATAAATGCTCATTTACATTTCATCATCAATTCAATAATTGTTTTCAAAAATTGTAGTCTATTCGTTCAAAAAAATGCTTTATTTAATTGTTGGTTGATTCAAATTATTAATTTAAATATAATTAAAATTTATTTCTGATAATTAATGTTTATGAATTATCTGACGATTGTATTTAAAGATTGTTTTTAATTTTATAACATTCTTTTATCTTTTATTTACATGAATAAAAAAAAAGAATGTTAATTATATTAATTCAGATATAATTTCATTTACATGAATCAATAATTTAAAGAATTTACTAACTTTTTAAGGAAATAATTCTTACATAATCATTACTTGGCAAGCATTTCACGTGATTGCTTACCATTCTTATCTTTTTAAGCCTTTACATTGCCACAAAATTATGAACAAAATTCTCCAATAATGACAATTCTTCAAAAGAGCAATCTTCACAAATAGGTGGCCAATAGGTTATTTACATGAAACAATTTAAAACATTTACTTTATTAAAGAAGTCATTTTTTTACATTATCATTACTTGGCAAGCATTTCACGTAATAGTTTACCATTCTTATCTTTTTAAGCCTTTACTTTACTACAAAATAATGAACAAAATTCTCCAGTAATGACAATTCTGCAAAAGAGCAATCTTCACAAATAGGTGGCCAATAGATTATTTACATGAAACAATTTAAAGAATTTACTAACTTTTTAAGGAAATCATTTTTTACATTATCATTATACTTGGCAAGCATTTCACGTAATAGTTTACCATTCTTATCTTTTAAGCCTTTACGTTGCCACAAAATAATGAAGAAATTCTCCAATAATGACAATTCTGCAAAAGAGCAATCTTCACAAATTGGTGGCCAATTGTTGTTGAAAAGGGCAGATAATCACATAAGACCACAATTCTATACCAGACGGATTTTTTTTCACTCCACACTCCCGGACCGTTTCAAAACTTCCGGCCAAATTATCCGGCGGCGGTCTCCTATTGTTTGTCGATCCGGGCGCGAGGAAAAGGGAAGGCCCCTCCCTGGGACAATATCCGTCCCATTTCCGGGGCCAAAGTGGCCTCTGGTTCGTATGACGAAAGGGGACCGGGCTGACACGTGACCCATAGAAGTGCGTCCTATATTGTCCGGCAAACCGTATTCTCGTCTTGTTTTACTCGAGCGGTGCATGTAACAAGTGCTGCTCTTTGTCCTTGTGGAGATGGAGCACAATGCAAATGTTTTAGTTTGAATAGTATGTTAGGATTTATTTATAGAAAAACGGGAGTTCTTGAATAAAAAATTTTATTGATTCCTTCTTACAGTTTTCAATATTCTATATTATTTCTTTAAATGAGCTTTATAGCCAACTTAAACAGCAAGACTATTTTTATATGAAAAAATATATATCTTTCTTTGTATACGACAGCGCGAAAGTAGTTTTAAAATATAGTTTTGAAATTCATATTTTACTTAGAATTCGTTAATTTAATAAAAATAGAAAAAAAATTAAATTGCGATATTAACATATTTATCACTCAATTAATTATTTACAGAAAGAATGAACTATTCCAAATTTAAAAATAATAGTTAACAGAAAAAAATGGTATTTTAGGCCAAATATAATATTTATTTATGTATGCTTTCAGTTATTTTTTTATTATTATGCTCAATAATCTTCAATTTTGAATTTCCTTTGAATAAACATGTTAATTTAAGGCAACGCATTCTGATGAAAAATCATGAAAATACCAAATTTTTTTTATTGTCTCATTTGGTAAAGCCGACTTTTCTAAATATGTCTAAATAATACAGTTAAGAATAAATAAATATTCATTTTGTAGAAATTTCAGGCTGTTCTATAAATTTCATATCAAGTTATTGCAACTTGAAATTTTTAAATTCGTTTTTCTCCATGATGTAATTTTGTTTACGTGCTGTTCTTCGAAAGCCTAAGGCTTTTTTAAAAATTGATGTAGAGATGTGAAATTTTTTGTGAATGTTCCTAAATACGAGTTTTATAACACTTACTATGGAATTTGCTCTAAGATGCATAGCTATTTTTTTAAGTGTTCAAACTAAATATGTGTTTTTTTTTTCAGATTTTTTCTATGTTTAACTATGAAAATATTTATAATTAAATAATTATTATCAAAAGGATAAATTCCATAGTAACTTTTATGTAATATATAACTAACTACCTGGAAAAAATTTTTAGTATTCAAAAAAGTTTAGGAGTTTTAAAAAAACTTCATTTTTTTTTAAAAAAATTTTAATTTTTCAAAAACTGTTGAAATAATTCAATTTTTTTTTGTGGGAAGTTATAGAAGGCTATTTCAGATAAGATGCACTTAAAATCTAATTTCAAATATTAAAATTTTTAAAAAATTAGATAGCACCGTGTCGCTTTAAGGAAATACAGTATTCAAAGTTGCGTCAAGATATCAATCTTGATTTTATTTCATTGACCTTAATCTTTTAATCATTGTGTAAAAATATCAAAGTTATATATTTAATACTTTAATAATTATTTAACTCATATTTATAACGAATAATAATGGCTTAAAATTCTTTTTCATTTTATTCAATTTTCATTCTCATCTTTTAAGATTTCAAAAGCTCAGTTTTTTTTGCGATAAAATTTCATTTGGTAAATTTTTAAGTATGATTCTCATACTTTTATCATAAGATATAAGTTAAATTTATTTTGTAATAAGGATTCAGAAATGTTTTTTCACTCGGCATTTTTTTAATGCAACGAATGAGTTAACTGTTAAAAGTTTCCCATTTCTGATAATATAGTTTAGTAAAACCGGAAAAAAAATATGAAGTTAAGGTATTAGTATTTTTTTTAAGTATCAAACTTTTTTTAAAAAATGAAAGTAGTTGTTTAAAATAAAAATAAAAACGTTTAAATTAAAAAAATCTGTTGAAATGAATAAAAGTCTGTTTTTCTGCGACTAATTCCTAATATAATCTCTTTGAGAACTAATAATTTTGATAATATTAATCAATTAACTAGAATAATCGAATCAGTAAAATCAATTGTATTTTCATCATATGAAATAAAAAAATAAAACTTTATTCAATGTATAGCTATAATTTATTTTTAAAATAACCATATAAAAAAGTGTTAATCGTTATTTATTGCCAATTATTCCTTAACAATTCTCTTACATAGATGCTTTTTATAATCTGCTAAATGATTATGCTAGATTTCAAAATTATTGACTTATTTTTAAGATCGTTGGTAATTATTTTCAACACATTCTTTTCTGTAGGAATTGCAAATGCTTATTGTTTAGTTATTCATGGAAAACTCATGATTTTTCAAACTTTAACTAAGAAAAGAATGCGAAATGTTCTTCTGCACAGCATCGTCGTACTGATTCAGTTTAGGTAATCATTTGCAATTGTTAAGAATTGCAATTTTGTTTTTAACACTCAAACTAATATTTATTTATTTATTTTTCTTTCTTGATTCAGTTGCAAACAACGACATTTTATGGCTGTTTAGTAGAATTAAAATTATACTAAAAGCGTAGTTAAGTTTAAATCAATCTAGATCGCTTCAGCTTATACAAAAAAAAAAAATTAAATCCATCTTTACAGTAAAATTGGCATCGAGATTATTTGTTGTAAGCGAAACAACAAATTTTACCAGCTCCAATTATTAAAACTGGTTGTAAATGGATGATTCATCAATTCTCTACTTTTAAATCTGATAGCTTTAAACTATATAATCATATTAATGATTTCAACTATATAATCTATAAACAATATAACTATGTAATACAAACTATATAAAACTATAAACTATATAATAAACTATATATATTTAAACTATATAATAAATATGATATAGCTATAAACTATTTAAAAACTATATAATCCAATTAAACCATATAATAATAACTATATAATATTTAAACTATATAATCTATTAAACTATATAATAATAAATAAACTATAAATGAATATTTTATATATATTTGAATACGTCACTTCAGGTTCAGAGGATTTGATAAAAAATGATTATAGTATTAACCTCATAGACAATAAGTGACGTCCACTTTATTGAAAAACGTGTGTTCTTATTGAACGTTAGTGTACACCATTACTAAAATTTTGTTCAAATAACGAAAAAGGAAAAGAATTATTGAAAACCATATCCTTGAAAATCTATTATCATCATATGATTACTTTCATGAAATAAATTGCACAAATATTTGGCATGGTATGGCTAAATCTGCATTTGCGTCATAAAATCATCAACAATTTATCCGTGAAATTAATAAAAAAAATATTTTAATGTCATTATTAAATGTTTATAGCTAACGAAATTTTTGCGTTATTGATTTTAATCTATGTTGTTTTGCTATCATTTTTTTTTGCTGCCTTTTTTGGCGTATATTCGTGAATGCATTAACGAAAAAACAAAGAATAATTTTTCGTAATAAATTGAATGAGCTGTCATATGACAATAGATGTGCACTTTCCGCAACGGGGCACGTGACTTACAGGTCACGTGATCTTGTGTATTCGGCTCAGTCAAAGAGCAAAAGGGCCGGGGCTATCTAGTTACGTGCCTAGAAGGAGGGGTGGGGTTGCGGCAGGGCGGATTGAATGTCAAATCGTTTGACACGTGGCCTGCTGGTTTCTTTAGGCTGTTAATAAACGTTTTTTTCAAAAAACACTTTTGTTACCAAGTTCCTAAAACTTGAAAGCACAGTTATTGGATGATGGATTTAAAAAAAAATAAAATGCATAAAAACACCCGTGATAACATTTTATGTAATTTCAAGGACAAATTGTATCAAATTTTATTTCAGAAATTGCAGAAGATTTAGAAGCTGCGGTTCATTTTTCAGCAAGTTGTTTTTTCAGTATCATATATCGTCCCTTAGCAAATAATACCGCCAATCTAGAATTTCAAAATTCCACAAGAGAGAGAAAAGAAAAAAACCATTTTCCTAACCAATAACAAGTATTTCTGATTTTTTTTTTCTGTTTTTTACATTTGCAATGAATATTTTATTGCATGTTCTTATAAAATATGAAGAAAAGTCGTTTATATTCTTTATTGAATGAGAGATTCTGCCAATTTTCTTCCTATGGAAAATTTTTGAAAACTTAAGTTAAAAGTTCTCGCTTTTTACATATGTGATGAATCGGAGTGTAGATGGTTTATCTGATTACTTTCTGCATGGCGAAAAAGAATCCAAAACCTTTTTGCTTTTTATTGAACCCCTTTGTTTTTTTTTATTTCAACAAGTATTTTAAATCATATATTTAGTTAACATTAAATCTTCTTACAGATTTTACAATATAGAAGCAAATTTCGATAACTATTGGTGAAAAACAATAATCATGGAAATAAACATTCTCATTTAAAAAAATTGCATCATATGACTTGTTTTAAATTGTATTACGTTCAATTGTTAATTAACAACATACATGCTTAAGAAATTGAATTTTAACTATCTCTAACTTTAAAATTTTTTTTAATTATTATTAATCTAAAAGCGGATGATTGTGTTGTTTGGTTGGCATCATAAAATTTTAACTTGATACTGTAATGATTCGGCTCCTTCCCGGCCATGATGGACAGGTTGAGAACCCTCCTTCTAAGAACGGACATCTAGCCCTTTGGAGGGAGTCCAGATAAAGGACTACCCGTGCACTAATCGTGTCTGCGACATAGATGTGCAGCCTGCTTTGTTTCCCGTAGTGAGCATTCTGCGAACATTCCTGTGATAAACTGTAGACCATTCAAGTTTTGCTGTACGATGATTGGAGAGTCGGTAGTCCAAATGCTCCAGTGCGGAGGAGATGCAGAGTCCAAGGAAGAGAGAAAAGGCAAGGTTTTTGGAGAGAAAAGGGAGAAGAGACGAGGAGTTTTTTTGGTGAAGAGGTCGAGAGGTGATCGATGAAAGCCGAGCGTACGAGAGATGATTCCACCTGAGGAATTCAGTGGATTCCTGGAGCTAACCCCGGGACCAGCGAGAGACTTAGACGGCTGGTTAGCTGTTCTCGTGAGTTTCTCCGAAATATCTCGAGAAACTATTCTTGTGGTGTTCCACATGGACTTTTCATTTTAACTTAGATGATAAATAGTATTTTTTCTGTAAATTAAAGCTGTGAATAAAGTAATTAATTTAAAACGGTACCTTATATTATATATTCGGACCAGATCGGGACGTTACAATATTATGCTTTTAATTTTATATATCTCTTTGTAAGTAATGTTTGAAGATATATATCTAAACGCTTTCACAACGAAGTGAGAATTTTTATTTGCTGTATATATAAGTAATTCCGTGACTTTTAGCTGCAAAAATAATTACTATTAGCATGTATTACTTTATTGGTGAATTTTAATTTAATTAATATCTCATATTGAAGCAGCATGATGATTATTTCAGATAGGATATTTTAACTTTTACTACATGATAAGAACGATGCAAGAACCGACAAACTACCTTCTCCAAATTCCCCCAACACGTGAAAAAACCTCAGATTTCTGATGGTAGACATACGAACATCCAGATTTTGAGGTGTGCCCTTTTCAAGTCTGGAATTCACGAATCTGAGATCGCATCAACAAGCTGCCATTGCCCTTCTAGCACACTATGTAATAGATATATCGAAATTATGTAGAATAAATGCGATAAAATTTTCAACTTGTACTTGCAAAATCTATGATGTTTTCGTATGAAAAATATTCTAATAAAATATCGATGAATCAATCAATAAAGATATCTATAAAAAATGGCTTGCATTTTAACCTCTTAACTATTTTGTTCGAGTGCCATACGTCCATCAATTTATCGAATTTTGATAGTTGTAAGCAAAAAATAAGCTATTCATAATGATTATAATTCATTACTAAAATTACATCGAATTGCATAGATAGGTCAAGTAATCAATGTAATTCCATTTAAATCAAAATAAGAAAATATTTCCAAAATAGAAAATGTCATCTTATTAGATAGTAAAAGAAATAAAACAGTTAAGGGATTAGAGAAAAAAACGCATAATGGATTCCATTAAAAAAAAGAATTACAAATCATTGGATTTATCTTTTAATTCTATTATAAAAACTGTTATTAATCATAAATATATATCTGTTAAGTTATCTTTTAAATTTTAAGTACAGTATTAATTCCTTTCAGTTTATGAAATCAAGCATTGCCTAGTAACTTTTGAATAATCGATAAAATAACTTGTGGTAATGCGTA
>JAPMOQ010001971.1:0-11850 GCA_026543055.1 Argiope trifasciata | reverse complement strand
CTGGAAAACGAACTGCGCATTTATACTTTTTCGCTGCGATACTACTGCCATCTGTATATTTGCATATTGCTATCCCATGACTTTTGTCACTTCCGTGTATATATATATATATATAAAAGAAGGAATTATGAGCAGCTTGTAAAACGAGATTTGACTAATCAAACCATATAAAGTTTCAGTGACTACAATTGTTTTTTTCATTAAAAATTTAGATTTAGACATATTTTTTATTAAAATTATTTCTAAATTGTTTTTAAAACTTTTTATAACATAAAAAATTGATATGTTACATATATTTCCGCATGATTCTGTTTTAAAATACTCAGATTTGGATTACTTTATTTCACTAACATTTGGATTGCTTTTACCTAAAAAAAAAGAACATTGAATATTTCTTACCATAAGAAACAGTCGTGGCTGATATTTTTCTCCCAAGTTTCTCTTTGTTATCAACTTTTAAATATGATTCTTGACTTTGAGTTATCTAATAAACTCCAAATCGGAACTTCTTGTACATTTTCCCGGATGTAAAATATCCCTTCGTATCTTATCAATAAAATATTTTTACGAATATTAATTCAGAGAACTAATTTCCTTTTTTTCTCCATCTGCTTTAGAGGATGATATTGCAGATGAATTAGGAAATGACTATGACTATCAAATTATTTCATTCAATACTGAAAAAGAAGGACAGTTAACCGAGGAGCCACCTTTTGCTGAAGAATCAAATTTAAATGGTAAGTTATTTAAAACTGGTTAACTTGTGAGAGAACACAATTTAAAGAAAATTTAAAAGAATTTTTTAAAGGAAGATATGAATGCCATTTTTATTGTAATGGGTACGTGATTAACTCTCACGTGCTCATTACAGTAAAAATGACAATAATTTTTTTCCATATACTTTATATAGTCTACCTTTAATAAGTTTTATTCAAGAACCAACCACATTTGGGGATATACTGGTTTACTTAGAATAACTTTAATTAAATTGCTTATGTATAATTACTTCTTGTGATACGGAGTGTAGAAAAAATATAGTAATCGTGAAACAATTTGAACTCAAGATTTTGATGAATTTCAACATTTAGAAACACATATTTAGTATCATATCTATTTTCCTGTTCATCTGTGAAGAAAATAATTTGAAAACGATTCTAGCTGGCCAGATAAAATTTGATATATGGTTCATTATGCCAAATTGTTTCTTTCTTGGATCCAATCCATTAAGGAAAAGTCAGTATATCTTATTGTTCGATAATAAATTTGCACGATCTGCGAAATGAAAAGAGTTTTGACACCTAAAGTGCAGATATCTTACAGATTTGGAATCGTATCTGTGAAGAAGTTGACTTTTTATCGGTCTTTGTAGTTTCACAAGCATTTAAAAGCGATTGTTCAAAAACTCAAAAACTCAATGACTTAATTATTTATTGTATTTATGTAATTTTACGATTACAACTATAGTTCTGTATCAAATTTTAGCCTAAATTGGTTGAAAGAAATGCCTTTAAAACAAAAATTTGATTTTCGATTTCTTTTAACTGCATGCCAGAGATTAATAGCCCAACATATTGTTGTAGATCACGAGATAAAATCAGTAGATATGCTGAATTCATACCAGAGCTAAATATTTCATATCTAGTTTTAGCCAACACCATGCAAGGGAGATCATTTGATTTAGTTTAATAATTCTGGAGCGACAGTACAAAAAGTAAATATTAGTCAGATTATATTTTTATTTCTCATTATTTTTCTGATAACTTTATTGTTAACCCTTTTTAGTGAGACTATAATGATTGACATTGATCCGACTCTATTCTTTTTATTTCTATTATAATATGCGTATTAAATACAAAATTAATTTCACAACGATTCATTGCCTTTTTTCAGGTCAGTAATATGAAGGAAATCCATGGAAAGTAACGGAAGACTGTATTTAATTTCTTAGAGCTTTGAATTGCGAATTATGCTGTAACAAATAAAATTACAATAATTCATGGGTGCAAAATATTTGAGTTTCTTTATTACCATTTCTGTTTCATTTTTAAATTCCATACTCCATGCGCAATCTGTACATTTATTTCAGAACTTTTTTTATTTATTTATTTTTAAATAATTAAGGAGTTTTTATTTCCTAAAAATATAATTCGACTTCTTTATGCTAAAGTTTTTCTTTTTATATCAAGGCTTTCTTTTGATCCATTCTACAATGTGAAATGACACATGATGTTTTAGATATTGTTTTGAATTATTTAACACTTTTTAAAGAAGTGCTAAACAAGAAAAACTGTACATATTTTCATTGCTTTACCCTAAAAAATTAATTTAATTAATATAAAAATGTTTTTTAAAAAAAAATTTCTAATACATTTTTTTACTTAGATAATGAAACGCTGAATGAAAAAAATGCCACTATATTTCGACATTCCTTTCCAAAAAAAGGTGAAACTGAAACTAAAGAACCACTGATACTAGGTAAGTGAATCTAATATTATAGTAGGTTATCAATGTGTCATATTATATACGAATTAAACTGAATAAATCTTTTCTCTATTTTACAAATCCTTTCGAGGTTGATGGTTTGGAGCGAGACATTTATAAAACAAACATTGCAATACTAACAAAAACTCAACATAAAAGACTAATTATCTCCTTGAATTCTCTGTTATCTTCTCACCAGGGCAGCTGAAATTTTTCATACCCATGTGTGAAGGAAAACGAACAAGATTTTCATAACATGATCGCCAATAATGGAAAAGAAAACAAAATAGGACAACGTGTTGAAAGCATCAATCAAACCTGATTTAATTTTAATTCTCAGCAATGCAATTACTATTGTAAAATATACTTATAAAAATTAAAAAGTGATTAAATTTATAAAGATTTGTACGGCACTAAATTAGTATCATTTAAAGGATAATACTTTAAACATCAAGACAGTGTCAATTTTTGTGCAGGAATTTCTCGGAAATTATCACAAAAAACAAAATTTCGCTTTAATTTTTAATCATTTTTCTAATTAAAATAAAAAAATCCCGATGTATACATTTTCATTCTTTGAAATATGTGTGTGCCAGTTTGGTAGCTCTAAATGAAACGGTCTAGCATTAGAGCGCCAAAATATACACAAACACATTATCCTTTGTTATTAGTGGAGATAGAGGTTATCACATTTGATCATATGATTGATTTTCTAATTATACTAATCATGTGTTTACTTTTAGTAGATAATCATTAATATTTGCAACATACTCATCTATGCTTTAAAACAAGGAGAAACGGGAAAAATATTTCGAACAAACTTATCTCTGGAAATAGTTATTCTAGTATTGAACAGATAGAACAATGGCATTCAAAATAAGCAGAACTGAATGCACTTCTTTTTACTCCAATGCTGCCTTTTAGAACCATCAATTAACTGACAACATCAATAGTTATGAATAATTAGATTTAACATGTATTTATGGCTTTCTTCTTTTCGATTCAGCCTGCATATTTAAATATTATGACGTTTTTGCGAATTCAGATCCAGATGAATGTGGGGATCCACCTTCCGTCAAAAATGCAGTCATTACCGAGGAGAAAAAAATTCGATACGAAGTTGGAGCAAAAGTCACTTATGCTTGCGAGTTCGGCTACATTACGGATGGATTAGTGCCCTTTTCGGAGTGCCGTCTCTCTGATGCTACTCAAACTCTCTATTGGATTAATCCAGGAATTCGATGTAGTCGTAAGTATTTTTGAACATTATAAATTCAGAAACTTTGAATTGCATACATCAACAGAGCAAGATCATAAATATACTATTTTTGAACTTTGTTGTCCAACTACGTCAAAAGTACTGATTATCCACCACATTGGCGAATTTTTTTCATTACTATTATTTCTTGTAGTTCAGACCTTCCTCTTCCAAAACAGTTTATCTTTTCTAGGAAAAGGAAGGCCTCACCTATCATCCAGGGGAATTTTGACTAAAACCTATATTTTTCAGCTAAAATTTGTCTTCAATTTTCACAAAGTTTAACTTTTATAAAAATTCTCCTTTGTTAACATGACATCTTAGAAACTAATAGTGGAACTAATATAAAAAATCAGCGTGTGTCTAAAATAATACAGGTAATGAAATGAACCAAAAGTTTTATTGTTGGTGAAATATTTTTCTCATTTATAGGCGTTTTTCAAAAAATTTATCGTGAATTTATGGAAAAAATACATATACACTTATACTTTTGCCCATAAATTCTTTGCATCTGAAATTTTTTTCTTAGATTTTTGTTCATTTCATTCATCATTATACTCTATAACTTGTGTACAGAGAAAAATAGGATTGCTGCATTACAATTTTGTATAGCGCGTTAACCGTTATGGTTACATTTCATTAAAATTCACTTCACCTTTTCCTATTTCTCAAAATATATTTTAAAATATTTTTTTTTTGTATTACAGTATTTGTAATTGACAATACATCTAAAAACCATAAAAAGCAAAAAAAAAAAAAAAAAAAAAAAAAAAAATTCTTTCAAAATTTTTTTCTTTGAACGTAGTCGGATAACTTAACTTCGATTTATTTCCCCACGGAAGTTTTAGTTTGAATAGAGAAAAAACTATAAGCTTTGCTTCCGCCCAGAACCCAACACAAAGCAAAAGAGACAGAAATTTCTCCTTTCAATAATTTTATTCTGAGATTTTACTAGAGATTGCTTTGACACTTGTAAATTTAGGAAATGGAACCTTAGGTATCTTTAAAAACTCATTAGGGATTTTTTATCCTTCTTTTGGAACGTGAGAAAATGCATGTCTTCAGTTTTCTGTTCGCATGTTAGAAATAATTAAATATAAAGTCGAATTAGACCAGGAAATAACTTAAGATGAAAATTTAGAAATAAATTAAGATTTAAATTATATTTTAACTTATGTGTAATAATATTTTAAAATATAATGTAAACTTAATAAAATTTTGGAAATTAATTAATTTTCTAAATTTTAGCTCAATTCAGCTAATATTAACTTCATTCTAAATTATTCTCATATTTCTTGATCCATTTCCCTTTTTCTATTTAATTAATGCAACAGAAAGCTCTGTAGAATTGCTTCATCAGCGGTTCCCACTCTCCGAGTGTAAAGGGATAAAAAATTGCTGACATAAACAATTTCTTTCAAAAGATCCCTATAATTCCTTTACCGAAATTAGCCTAGTATAAAGAAATCCCTATCAAAATCTCACAATATATAATGACAGGAATAAATCTTTTATTAGTTTTTTTTCTCATTTTCGCTCTTTAATCGTTCTGTGCTGATGTGTTCGTCCGTTCTACTTGTACACAAACCATGCCTCCAGGGATGGAATAAAACTAAGTTCAAAATTCGAAAATGTCTTCTCTGTCTTTGGCTACGATATTCGTTAAAAATTATGTTTGCATACATATTCTCTGTCAATACAGAAACCATTGTTAAATGTAAAAACTTTCTTAATTTTAGATAAAAGTTGAATATCTGTTGCATTTTATTCGCTAATCTAAAAAGTTTTATTTTTATTTACTTCATAATCATTAGTAAATGCAGGGTATCCCACAAGGCATGCTGAGTCTAATATTTACATATGCGAATAGAATATGTCATGACGAATATTTTGATACATTACATGTGGAATTCCTGAATATAACACAGCTTAAATTGCAGACATCCTATTGTAATTGATATTCTTTGCTATTTGAGAAATCTTCAGACTAAAGAGTATGACATCTTGTTCAGATGGCTTCTTAGTCATGTTGGCATAATAGGCAATGAAGCGGCTGATACTGCTGCCACGGAGGTTAAGCATATTTTGCAGTATCCTTGCCCACATATTGATCTAATTAACATGCATCTAATAACTTTCAATTTTCTAAAATACTATCTTGGAAATTCAAAACAAACTGCATTTTATCAAGCCGACAATTGGAGTATGGCCTACTGCTGGACCAGCGTAAAATGAACTAGACTGCGAATTGATCACACCAGCCTAACTCAAAAAAATATTTTGTTTGGCGAGAACTCGGATTGTAAAGTTAACCTTATAGTTTTGCATATTTTAACTGAATGTCCCAAATTTAATTTTTATCGAATGCATTCCTTTAATTTACCATTGGATTTGCATGAACTAGTTAGAGAGCAATCTCACTGTACTATTCCCGAATGTTTACAAAGCTATTAACTTTATTCATTTTATATAAATATCATTGTTTTCTTAAAAAAACAAACATTTGTTTTAGTCATAGACTTTTATCTTATTTAAAGCTCAGTACTTTTTAATAATTGCCTCTTTTTATAAAATAGTTTTTTTTTTCAATTTTTTAACCTGGAAAAAACATGCTATTTAATCGTGGGGTAATATATTCATACCATGTATCTTGGAGCAGCATAGTCAACCAACCAACGTCGAATATAAAGCCTGAAAACGTCTATGAAAGTTAATTACAAATCCAACAGTTTGTATTTTATGGTGACATCTTAATAAGCCAGTGACTACCACTAAACATTGGTGGCCATTTTTGTATAGTGGATAAGTTATTGGCTTTCAAATCCGAACATCGCAGGTTCGATCCTTGGCGGAATTCAACCTACGTATTGGCACAATTCCGCCAACACCTACGCCAAATTGATGACCTCGGACGTGATGAATTTTCAACAGCTATCTTGGCGCCATCTCTCCATCAGCAACGCTAAGTCGTCAGACTAACTTGACGCAACAACGCAAAGTCATCAGACTCACTTGACGCAGCAAAGACAAAGTCGTCAGACTCACTTGACGCAGCAGCAACTCTCATATATTAGCCATAATGCTTGGCGCAATAAAATCGTTCATCTCTCAACCGAACAAACTGGTATGGGAGTATTGTGGTGACATCTTAATAAGCCAATGACTACCACTAAACATTGGTGGCCATTTTTGTATAGTGGATAAGTTATTGGCTTTCAAATCCGAACATCGCAGGTTCGATCCTTGGCGGAATTCAACCTACGTATTGGCACAGTTCCGCCAACACCTACGCCAAATATTTCAAATTATGATGTATACTACGATTGAACAACATGGGAGTTTCCCTGGGTAATTATGCAAATTCGTGGCAATCAACGAGAGTAAAAGCGCTTAATATGCAAATTTCCGCCTCGGGATATAAGGCTGGAAAATAGGTTTGATGAGAGAGAGTCACACGTTACTACCTAAGAAATTATTGTGAACTATGAGTAATCATTGTGGTTTTGAAATGAGTTAATCCTCAATTGAGCATCATGTTTTCATGTTGCTTCCGCTGAATCACTAACGGTTGACGTGAAAATAATTCAAGAGAAAATTCGGCAATCACCCTTACATAAACGGCACGATTGTCAAAAGAATTTACGAAAGATTTAAGGAGACCGACATAGGAAAAAAAAGATGATGAGTGCAAGAAAGGAATCTAATGTTTTAATAATATTTTTAAAATCAATCCATCTGTTATTTCCTTTTCATCAGAGACGTGGGTAGTTAGTTGCCCAGTCAACATACTCAAAAATCTGCCTTCGATTATCAATAGAATATTAATCTAAGCAAACTTTCTTGTTCTTCAGCTAGGTCTTGTGGAGATCCTGGGTATGTCTCCCATGCTCACAGAGTGGGATCTGTTTTTACATTTCCTAATAAAGTCTCGTTTGAATGTGATGATGGATACGTATTGCGAGGATATGGAACACGTTACTGTCAAACAACCGGGACATGGAGTGGAAATCTTCCAACTTGCGAACGTAAGTCTTTTTTCCTCTACGCTTTTAATAAGTTAGTAAGTAACAGCAAGAATTTAGAACTATTAAGACTCTAAATTTGGGATTTTTATGTTTTTGTTCTGAGAAGGCGTACATTCAAACCATTGTTTTTTTTTTCTTTACCCTAATGTGCATTTATTATTGGAATATGTAATCAAAGGCAAGTTTGAAAGTGATCTCATATCTCAAGAATCTTTCTCAAATCATTGATAAATTTTTGTGAATAAGATAAATGATATAAAATTCAGCAGTTAAGCTTTCTGAGGGAAGCGAATGTTAATATTATATGCGTAATGAGATAAAAAATAGCTTGGTTAAGGGAGGGGGAGGAAACACTAACATAAGTATTAGCGTTTTCCCACACACATACACACAAAATAATGACTAGCTATAAAAATGTGATCCAAAAAATAATTCTTATGTGTCTCATTAAAAAATCAAAACATCATCAACTGGGAAGATTCACAGCTAACGATACAACGATATTTTAGCTGTTTCTCAACATAGTCGCTGGAATCCACTTGTCATACCGTGCGAAAGATTTTTCTAATCCATTGTCATAAAAGACCACCGATTGGGCTCATCTTTTGTTAATGTCCCGTTTTAAATCAAAACTAGGGATACTTTGGATATATCTCGTAACTTGGAACCGTGGTCAGATTGCGAGGATGATACATGAGCTAGCATACCTCTCTCCAAACTTCTGTACCTTACCAATGGTAGGATGTTTGATTTCAAAAGATTTAACGTGCACCAGATCGGATTACACGAAAGTTCTTCGACGGAATTGGGTTTCGAACCTGAAATATTCCGGTTCCGTAGCCGAGACTTTACCACCATGTAAACGGGTAAAGAAAGCCATGTGACTTTATTTAAACTTATATTGCTTCTAGAAGGAATTTTTCCTAAATTTTGCTAACCAATCCTTTATTTTAATCGCACCATACGTAATTCCTTAATGGGATTAAAAACTTAATTCCAAGCTGCGTAACTAAAGTTATCAGACTCTGAGAAGTTGAGATATCAAGATTTAAAATTAAACTGTTTTGTTATGTTTGACCAAGAAATAAGAAAATAAACATTTTAAAAACAATAAAGAAGGGCATTAATCTTTAAACATACTTATAATCTTACTAATTTTAAGTTACTAATTAAGGATAAACCATTAGTCAATTTCTACGTAGACAGTTTTTCCTGAAAAGTTATTTTTCTTTGTATATTTTCACTACAAATATTCATAGGAAAATTCATATATTTAAATATTGCACTCAAGTCGATAAATTAAGGATAATGCAAGCTCAGGAAAAGAAAGATTCAGAAGCAAAACAAATGTAACTTAGTTGCAAAGTCTATTTATTAAACAACAGGTAAAGAGCAAAATAAAAAAAGCTAAATATTTGATATTAATGAAAATTGCTACTCTTTGTACGCTGAAGCAAATTAGAGACAAAAAACTATTTACAAAACCCAATATTATATTGTTGGTATGAGGGTTAATACAGAGTATGTTTCCTAAACGATGCAATACAGTCCGTACAATGCCTAGGCATGTTGAGTATCAGATTATTGATTTGATAATCGGGAATATTACATCACTGATCAATCAATGCTCTCCGAAGTTCCGGTAGACATGTAGGAGGTGATGGACGGGCTGCAACTAGTCAGCCAAGCATATCCCACACTTGCTCTACTGGATTTAAGTCCAGTAGAGAGTCAGGTGAGAAGGCTGACTAGTCCATACGGATGATATTCTCAAATCGAAGGCATTCGTTTACGATGTTTTCACTGTGAGAAAGGACGTTTACATCCATAAACATGAAATCTGCGCCCATGACACCCCAAAAACAAATTAGCATATTGATCCAGAATGACGTCCCGATATATTTGGCCTATCATGGTTCCAATTTGAACATGCAGGTCAGTTTTGGAACTCAGGATAAGGCCTCACCAAACGAGCAATCCTGCACCACCAAAATGATGTTCTCTTGGTGGCAACGGGTACCTGGCACTCTCCAAATGAAAGTCCGGCGGGAATGAGACTGCAAGCTACTTGGACTAGTTGGAAAACATCACATAAGCCTTTTATTGCGGCGTCTACAATGAATGCTCTCTACACCAGGCTAATCGCAGGCACAGTAAGTTGCACTAAGTGGAACACATCTGACACATCCAATCTGTTTTAAGCGTCTGTACACCGTCTGCCTTAAAACTGTCGTACCAGTGACTGAAGAGAGCTGACTAGACATGTCTGATGCTGTGCTCCGTCTGTTTCTTTAGGCAGTAACTGCCACATATCGGTCCTCATTCGGAGCTGTAACTAGGCGGCACTTGTTCTGTAACGTTCTGTACCATCATATTAGAATCTTTGCAAAAGCTTGAGTATGACACTCTGGGGGAATTCTATGCTCCTTGGATACTTCCAGCTGAGTCTGTCCATATTTCAGACGACCGATAATTCTACCACTTAAAAATTAATCCAAATGCGTCCTTTGTGTCATAACTATGCGGTTATTGCACTGGAAGGCTTATAAAACGCTTGCGAACAATTCTAATTATTTGCCTGTATTCCTTATACACCAATGTCTTACACTGTCGTCATTGTGACGTGCTGCTGGTGTCATCTGGTGGCTTCCTGCAATTTGCATATGATTTTTGAAGATATGTGATCATTTTACGATTTTAGCGTGACTCTGAATTAACCTTAATTTACGGAGATGAGTGTAATTCGGATATTTTGTTAACCGAATATTTAGTCTTTATGAAACAATTAGGAATTAGCAATAAATTAATTTACATCTTGTGACTGTTGCGTAATTTTGTTATCTACCTTGTTCCATATCTATTTTTTATTAATTAAATGTTTCCCATGTTCCAGCATATTAGTAAATGCTGAATCAACTTAAGATACTAAAAATGATTTAAAGTTACTAATAAATTATGAGTGAAAAATAGGATTGATCGCAAGTAGATTTATTTTAACCTGTACAAATTAAATCAATAGAAATGTAAGATTTCTATTAATTGTGTTTTGCAGCTGTATTCTGCGATCCACCCGAAAATCCAGAAAATGGCAAAGTATCTTATTCGTCACTTGGATATGAAGCAGAGCTTCATTATGAGTGTGATTCTGGTTTCATTTTGAAAAATGACCAGGGAAGGATTTGCTCTGCTAATGGAACCTGGAGTGGAAGTGAGCCCACTTGTCAAGGTATAAGACTTATATTATTTTTTGTGATATTTATATCACAATAAAACACAGTAACATTATACATCTAAATGGGAATGACATAAAAACGAAAACTCTTATAAACTGAAATTTTAAAAAAATTAGTAATTAAATAATAAAAGTTTAATAATAAAATATTAATTTTAATCATTTCAGATTTAGTGCTAAAAGTGTAAATTTATTTAAAAATAATAATTTTAAGATAGCGGAAAATATCTTGTTAGTTTTTGATTTCTGGCATTTTTTACTCTAGAGCGTGCACATTATAAGAAGCCTCTTTAACAATTTTAATCTCAAACTCAAAGTCTAATTTAGCTCCAAATTCCAACATTTTTACTTTCTCGTATATGTAATATAACGAAAGTATAGTAAGCGCCAAAAAATACGAATTGAAAATTTTTACTTATTTCCAAATTCTAAACCGCCCTGAGATCGAAAAAAAAAAAAAAAACCATTTTTGAAAAATGTAGTCTGTTTGTATATGATAAGGATAAGTAAAAAAACTTTAAGTTAGACTGATGAAATTAGGTTTATTGTGTTTACATCAAATTTAAAGGTTTCTAAAAAATTTTAAGTAAAATATGTTCTTATTAAGTTTGCCTGTTTGGTCGAGTCTAAGTTAACACGATAAGTGCAAAAAGAAGAAAAATTCAATGCACGTGTTTAAACTTCTTGTCATTCTTTGAATAAAATCCAAATACTGCCGGTCTGTACTTCCAGAAACATGCAAATGAGATAGTTAAAAAATGCAGTGACTTAAATGTATTAAATTTGGTAAACAATTTTGTTCCTACAACTATTGGGTTGTTCGGAAAGTCATTTCGTATTTTTTTGTCAAAATG
>JAPMOQ010001960.1:0-19986 GCA_026543055.1 Argiope trifasciata | reverse complement strand
AGTATACCATACAACTCATCCAAAGATACATGTAAAATGTGAGAAAAAAAATGTATTCCCATTTTTAAAAAATCTTATAAGATTAATTAATGATATTCACTATTAATGGATTTAAATCTACATATATACCCACATTTAGAAATAACATACAATGTGATATTTTTATATACGACATTTTATACTAATGGGGGAAAAAAATGACCACTTCTATATGGATTATACAAATGCTGTACCATCAAAATGTTTAATTTTGATAATGGAATGCAGTAATGTTGTGTACCAATGTTCTTTCCTATTCATTCACTATATGAAGGGCAGATTGATTAAAAAAGCAAGAACTGGTGCTGACCTTCCTGATATTTATCTGTTGTTGTTGGAGACAAATGCACTTAAAATAAGGAGAGAGGGGACAATTAGATTGGACCGAAAGTATGCAGAATAACCCTGGCCACATCTTCAGCTTTATCGGTATAAAAAACATCCCTGGTGCAACCAATTTCTATTTCGAAGAGGGCTGAAATAATAGAACGGTAGCTAAAAATATGTCCCTGATCCAGGTGCACAGTGTCTGGATTCCTCATAGAGGCTGGAATCATCATGCATGATCCTCATGCCTCTCAGGTGCCCTGTTCTGAGTATTGTCTTGTATAATTTGTCTTATAATTTAGGTTTGCCAAGGAAAATTTCTTTCAAGTGATACAGGATCTCGGTCTTGCCATAGCATTAGCATTCTGAGCAATAGTAGATAGAGAGATGATATCTGTTGCTCTGCCCTTCTTGGCAAGATTGTCAGCCTGCTGGTTCCAATCAATGCTCGCCTAAGCTGGGATCCATTGCAAGATGCACGATTTCTTCATTGCCACGATAAAGAATAGAAGAGCATTAATATTTTGTGAAAGGTCTATCATTCTACCCTGAAAAGTCTGTAAATCGGGTTTGCAATCTGAGAAGATTACAATCTCATCTAAAAGAATCTACGTTGCCTGCGCAAGGTATGTGATAAAGCTTCTTTTATAACGATGAGTTCACGTGAAGTTAGAGGCAGTCTTGCCCACTGGGACTTTATATTTGGAAGTTGCTTTATCTGGAAAAACAAAAAAGTTTCCTGATCCTCTTCTGTCACATACAGTCGAATCCGGTTAATTGGACCACCGGATAATCGGACCAGCCGCTTATTCGGACTGAATCTTAAAAAACCGAAAACAATCCTATGTACATAAGCCTAATATTATGCGCTTATTTGAACCAAAATTCTGTTTAAATGGACCAAAGAACGTGGCAGGGAAGATGAAAACGAAGCTACAAGTCGCCTGTGTACAGCAAGAAGTCCGAAAGGGAAAAGAACCAGCAAGAGGTGAGCAAGCACTTAGTTTCTTAGAACGGACAGCTCGGTAGTAAGTTCTTCAAACGTTGACAGGAATTTGATAAGAACTTTTTTTTTTTTTATTGTGCTTCGCATGCTGAGTATCGTGTAGATCGTTTCAAAGAATTTGTTTGTAAATTTATTTTTCAATGAATAAAGTTCATAAGCAACAGTAGTTATAGTTTGTATGTTCGCCATCCGCGTGTGGCGCATAATAAAGGTCATAATGATATTTTAATATGTTACGTATTGCACGTCTCATCTTGTAACATAGAGCATGTTCGTGTTATCGGACCAGCCGGTTATTTGGACCAAAATGATCACGTCCCGATGTGGTCCGATTAACCGGAATCGAGTGTGTATATTGTGTCAGAAGAACCGTCTGTGTAGGCGGTGACAAGATTAAGCTTCGCAAGCTTAAAGGTTGCCTCCAAACCTTTTCTTTTAATAATTTCTTTCGGTTCAGATATGGTCAAAAGCTTCTATTCCCGTTATTTCTTGCAAATTAATTTTGCAAAAGATTAAAACTTATCATGCTAAATACAGAAATTTATTAAAGTCTTAAAGCAGAAAAATTTAAAATAAGATTGATTCCAACCTCTGACATTTTGGAGAAGACGCTAAACGTTTATTTGATATTGCTGCCTGTGAATGTGTAAATTCTTCAGCTCTGTTAATAACCATTTATAACATACCGGTATTTTTTGTCCTTTCTTAATTGAACTTAACTATTCTCTAATTGTTTGCTTTTTTTTTTTTTCCTTTTATCTTCAGAAAAGAGCTTGTAGTTGTTACATCACTGTTATCTATAACCCTTTTCCTGTTAAAGCATTGATCGTTTAGAAACTCTTGTTCCACACCTGGTACTTTGTTTTCTTTTACGCGAGTGCAAGAATTAAAATTTACACATTTACAGGCAGCAATATCAAATAAACGTTTTGCGTCTTCTCCAAAATGTCTGAGGTTGGAATCAATCTTAATTGAAACTTTTCTGCTTTTAGATTTTAATAATGCAAGAAATAACGGGAATAGAAGCTCTTGACCATATATGCTCTATATGGCGAACTAAAGTGTCACATATCTACTCATATTATAAAATCTAATAAACGCTTTTTATTTCCTTATCAAAGCTCGCAAAAATCTTTAAAAAGTTGCAAAAAGTGTGTTTTTATGAAAATCTTTGAAAAACCTTGTGGCACCACAAGATGTGCTCTAATATTTTTTATAATTTTTATTTATCTTATCTATACCAAAATATATCTTTTCCACGCCATCACTAGTTAAAAATTAAAAGTTTATTATATCGGAAAAATAAATGTTGCAAAAATTTCCTTTTTATGAAACTTTAAAACACTCTTGCGACACCTCAAGACGCACTTTAATGTTTTTCATTATTATAACTTATTTTATCTGCACCAAAAGGCAATTTTCCCACTCTATTTCAAATAAAAAATAAAAAATTCGTTTATTATTATTTTCGCTCTACCCTATTGAAGATATTTACAACTCTCCATTGTTGGACATATTTTCTAGATTCAGGCTTGCTACAGAAGTCAACCTATTTTTCAAATTTGCAAGTAACGATTTATTCTTCAATTTATACCTAATATCAATTAACTTTGTCTGTTTTCATCGCTATTATCACTCTCAAGCTCCCCGCAGGATGTATCTCTCGCTTGCATCATAGCATCGATGTTATGGTCCTTCCAACATTATTTCTCTGAATAGAACCTTAGCTGCACACACTATTTTCGTGGTAAAATTCTGGACAGATGGTCAAGAGTAGGTATGACGAATATTTTCAGAACGGTTATTACGTAACCAATATCAGAAAGTAGAGATGCATAATCCACAATTTTTTTAATAACAAATATTTTCGCTATTGTTATTTTTAAATATTTGTTCCAAATAACTGTTATTTTAATCACACTTTTAATTAAAAATTACTAATTAGAATTAATAATATTTTAATTATAATTAATATTTCATTTATTAATTTAAGTAATGTGGGGTTGACAATTTATCTATTTGAGCTAAAGTTTTAAGCTTGATTTTCTTCTCACAACCATCTAATTAATTCATTTATTGGATTAAAGTATTTTCTGAAAAAAATTGAAATTAAATAGTATAATTTCTTTAAAATTTTTGCTTTAGTTCTATATTCTCCGAACAGATGGCGCCTGCAAAATGATAGCCAATAGAAGGCCATTTCAAATTCAATAAAAAATTTTCTCTATCGGATACTCATATTATCAAGCAAGAAATCACGGATACCACAAAATAAGCAATTACTTCAGTCTTACAAAATCTTCCTGTAAATAGCACCAATTACAGTGATATGCGGTTTCGAATGATTCTGTAATCTATGAATAGGCCGTGTAAACGGCCCTTGGTTCATTCACAGATCCCTTTTACGATTCAGTTAAGGGGATGTTAAGAATGGCTGGCCTGGGGTTGAAAATCTGGTTTGATGTTTATTGTCCTCCTGTGGGAGACACCCTTCCTTTTCCTCCTATTCTTTCGGAGGTGATTTCTGACGGCAGATGTTCTCTATAGGATCTTTGACATTGATAGATGCGTTGTTTGGTCAGCTAATTCTTTGGGAACTCGGAAGGAGTGAACTTTTGCTAGGGGTAGATGCAGTTAAATATTATATTTTATTGTTATGTTTTACTACGATTGACATCAAGAGCCTTTTGACTCTTTTCATGCATAAGATACATTTATAAAAAAAACCCTTTCTATCTTTTTGTAGTAAATATTTGAAGAAAACTTTCTATTTCTCATTTATTAATAATGATAAAATCGCATCGTTGTGGGATAGTAATTTCTTAAATGATATTCCTTTTCTGTTATTGAATGAAACTGCATGAAATTATTAACTGATTTATCATTTTGGTCAGAGTAGCTTTCAATTTTCAGTAATCTGTATGAAATTAAATAATATTGTATTTAACTCATCGGATTCATAAAGGAATTATTAATAATCTACAAAAACCAATCATGGGCGTTATTTATATTATATTTTAAATTTGTGTGAACTATATTTTTGTGCTTTGTGAATTATATAAGTGCGCCTTAAGGTTGAAGGAAATCGCGACTCTTTTTATTTATTTATTTTTCCACTTACAACATATTTGCCTTTCGTAGATTTTACATGAGTATCGTACAAAAAAAAAAGAAAGGAAATATGCTGATTTCTTCGATGTCTTTTTGGTACATTCATCTAAGAATTATTGATCGTATATTAATTTTTAAGCATCCATACATATCCATACTGCGGAAACTTGACATTCATTTTACTTACATTTGTAGTTACAGTTTTTGATAATTCTCTCTCATTTCTGCGGTTTTTAATAACGAAGTATTGTCTAGTGTTTTTCATGAGGTTTCATGGTACATTAACCAGAGAATCATCAATTTTATATTAATAAAAAGAAAATTTCTTTTTTTTTTCAAGTTCATTATTTTCCACGTGTTATAAGGCAAAGAGATCTTGTGATCTTTTTTGCTTAATATATTTTGTACAAAATGCTATTGTGCAAATTCTTCTCATACAAAATAATGCTTTCATGAATGTGATTTCACAGATCGTTTAAAGAGAAACCATTTATTTCTTTTATACAATTAAGAATCATTCGAATAATAAATTATTCTAAGGATAATTAATTTTATAGGCTTTATATATATATATATATAAAGACATATATATATATATATATATATATATATATTGCTCTGAAATGCGATTCTTTTAAAACTGAATTACAGTTCTATTACTAAAACCGGTAGCAGATTTCCGATAAAGCAAGCAAGGCAAATGCCCTAGAGTCTCTAGGATGAGAAAAGGCCACAAAAAGGTCAAATTAAAGAAGTTCATTTTTTTAGTTGCATAATAAATTACTAAAAAATACAAATTCTAAAAATTACAAAATACTAGTATAAGTAACACTTTATCATGTGTGTCAGTCATAGTTAGTTTCTTATACTTTTCATTATGCTCACTTATTTAATAGAATATTTAGCGACACCTGAAATTTGTCTCAATACTGTTGTGCAGAGATGTGAAAGCCGGAAAATCTTGAGTTATAATAAATTAATAAAAAGAAATGTATTTCTATTTAGTTAATGAAATAAAAAAGATTAACCTAAACAAAATAAATATGAAATTTAATTGAACAATTTATTAGAAAAAGTAGTCTCATTCTGTGTATTGCCTTAGGCGATTGCCTATGACTGCGAAATACCTAAATTCGATATTGATTAAAAACTGAATTGGATTTGCTGCCTGATGGAATTCTGGTAGAATGATGGAGTTAGCACTAATAGTAATGAGTTTATTTCATATTTTAAAGCAAATTATTTAGGGCAATTGATGACTATTTTTTAGGTACCATTTATACTTTTGTATATTAGTCCACATGATAATTTTGACTAAAAATTTGCATTTCTTGCTGAAAACTTGGCAATAAATATTCATTTTCGCTTTGTTGAGTCTGCGTATTTTCATCTATACTTATAATAAAGCTCCATGTGTGTGTGTGTGTGTGTGTTGGCGCTCTACAGGCCAGACCGTTGGACCTACAGCTACCAAATTTGGTACATGTATACCTTGGAGGGCAGTAATGTGCACCTCGGAGCCCCTTTTTTAGAATTTTTAATTAGAATTTGAATTAATTAAAATTTAAGCGAAATTTTGACGTTTTTCCTCTATAACTTCCGAAAATATTATTGCACAAACATGATTTTTATATCAATTTAAAAATAAAAAATTAGCTTTCTAACGGTATCAGTTTTTTAATTTATAACGTAAGCTTCTATTTTTAACGAATTTTTAAAGAAATATTTAAACCATGTTTTATCACGTGACTGGATAAAATAAAAGGATGCCGGAAGTTCGAATAAAAAAAATATCATCGCAAAATAAATCTAAAGAAATGCATCTTTTAACACGTGACTGGATAAAATAAAAGAAATATAAAATGTGATATTTTCTAAAAAAATAAATGCAAAGCAAAGGATTTATGATCGTTTGCAAGATCTAAATAATTAATTCAATAAATCTTCTTTACGGTAAACCTGATCGAATTTAGATACGATATGCATTGGAATCTCGACTTAATGGCATATTTCAATTATCGTTTGCAATATCTATATCATTAATTCAATATTTTTTTCTTTATAAAATGTGATAGTTTCTAAAAAAATAAATGCAAAGCTAAGGTTTCTATAAAATCTGCAAGAGCACGTCAAAGGGAAAAAATTAGGTTTTATCACCGTTTTGCCATCATTTTGACGGAAGTTCAAATTGAAAAAAAAAAAACTATCTACGCAAATTAAATCTGAAGAAATGCAACTTTTAGCACGTGACTGGATAAAATAAATATAAATGTGATATTTTCTTTAAAAAATGCAAGGCAAAGGATTCTATGATCTTTTACAATATTTAAATCATTAATTGAATAAACTATCTTTATTTATACAGGATTGAATTTATACAGGATATGCATTCAAATTCCTTTCCAATAGCCAATTTGTAAAATATTATTAATAGGCATATATGTATATTGTTTAATACTATTAATTTGATCTAAATGAATAATTACATTTTGAGTAGTTTGAGTCAAACAATGCATGATGAATGAGTTTGAGATTTCTTCATACTTTGCACTGTGAGCCATATTTTACAAAATATTTTTATTAATATTGGGTTGTTCGGAAAGTCATTTCGTATTTTTTTGTCAAAATGAAAAGAAATTTTCGTTTAATGAATAAATTATTTATTAAATTATAAAATTGCCATTCTGGTCTAATACCTTTTGCCATATTTTTGGTAGTAACATGATTACACGCTCATAAAAGTTTTGGTCTTTGCTGTAAAAAAAACTGATCGAGGTGGTTTTTGGCCTCCTCATTTGAAGGAAAAATTTTGCAAATCAGTTCTGGTACTGATGTACTGTTAACACATCTTCTCCACACATATTGGCTAATTTATTTCTGGCTTGAACAGCATTTTTACCTTTTATATAGCAAAAAAGAAAAAAATGACGAAAATGCTGTTTATTGCTCTCCATATTTAAAAGGGCACCATCCAAAAACTACTGCGAAGAATCAGCTGCACTTTTTCACACTCAAGCCTTGCTATATCAGCTCTTAAAACATAAAATGATTTTGCAGTTTAAGTATGAAATTGGGAGCGAAAAATGCAATTAAATCCTTTGTCAGAAAAAAACGAAATTACTTTCCGAACAACCTAATATTTTAAATAAAAGTTGCTACATCAATCAGTCTTCTAAATCAATCATTAAAACGGACTGATTTATGAAATTAAAGAATATTATTAGGAAAACGCATTCTTTTAGAACTTTCTGTCCATCATCTTAAAGAAAATATTAATTTCAGGCCAATCAATGCCCGGAGTTACTTCAAAGCTAATGAATATGTGATTTAATTGAAAATTTTAGAACCCATTACTCATGGTGCACCAGCTGGTCGCCAAAGGCGGCTAGTACTTAATATTTAGACGTTTGCTTTCAGTAATCTTTCTGGTGTGCTTTAAAGTATTTGAAAATACTTTAGGAAGCCTTGGATTTGATTTGAAAATATTTGAGGGGAAAGTGGCAGGACGAAATTTTACTTTAAATAATACTTTTCTATTTCTTTCACATTTTAAATCTTAATTCTTATAGAAAAATTGGCTTTTTAATTCTATATGAAAAATTGATTTAAAAAAGTTATTTTTTCTATATCATTACAGACGGCATCATTTCTAACACTTCAAAGTATTCCATTAACAAAAAATAATTCCAAATGTCTTATGAATCTAACTTATAAAAGAATTTCAAAGCCATTGTTTTGTTTTTTATTCTCCCAAAATTTTTATTAATTAATATGCAAAATTCCAATATTTTTTCCGGTGCTTTGTTGTATAAATGAAATTTCATTTTTCTTTTCTTTTGAAATTCATTTTGAAGTTTTTAAATAAACAGTAAGAAGTAATAGAAATAATTAATATGCTTGAAAATTCACATCTCTATTTAAACTTGTAAGTGAAAATGATAGAACACGTAAATTTTATTGCAATAACAGCGTCTTTACATATATTATTGATGTGAGGCGATTTCACGTTTCTAGCAGATATTCTCTGTAGGATTTCAAGACCAATTACTTTTTTTTGACAATAATCGGTTATCAATCATTAATATGCCGTTTCGTCAACTAATTCTATCAGAATTCAGGAGGATTGGCTCGTTGAAAAACGTTCAGCCGATCAATGAAACATTTGCCAGTAAAAACAAAATTGATAAATAATTCGATATTCTGTACTTTTTATGATTGTCAGCAGGAATGACTTAATTTATTTTGTGCTTAAGACATATAAAAAAAATTTTTAGCTTTTTGTAGTAAAAAAATTGAAAACAAAATTATATTTATTATATTTTGTTTTCTGTTTTTTTATTAATTATTTATTGACACTGACTAAGCCGAATATTTGAAGGGTAGGAATATTTTAAATGGTACTCTTTTTTTTTGTTGTTGTTTTTAAGTTAAATCAAACTGTCTGATTTATTATTTTAAAAAATCTACAGAAGAGAGGCCTTTTTTATTGAAAATTATGTAGATGCCTTGAGATTCATGGAGATTTCTTTCAATTACATTACCTTGTTGATTCTCGATCTGGATGGTTTCATTCTACATGTGAAACTTCTGAAATGCTAGGGATGCGAGAAGTGTCATAAAAACGCATCGGTTTTCCAAACGAGATGCACTACAAACGAGTTTGGCGAATTTTTGCTTTCCCCCAAATTTGCACGGGGTCAAGAGTCCCTAGGACAGTTACCGCTCATTCAAGTCAAATTTTATCGCTTTCGTTTATTGTGCACTACTTCAAAGTCTAAGGGATTCTAAGAATAGTGAATGGGAAGACTATGCTGTTTAGTTAAACCCCGACATTTGATAACATCATTTTGCGAATCGTTGCACGGAGAATTGTTTTCTTAACTTTTAATAGGTATTTTTCGCAAAAATTAATCAGAAAATTGGTTGGATAGCTAAAAAAAATGTATTAGAGTCGCATAATTGGCCACTTAGATATTAATTATCCAGGCCCTAAAACATCTGGTAGCTGTTTTATCAGAATTCAATATTGTTTATAATCAGTATCCTCTATTGAAAAAAAATTACATTTTCGTTTTTAAATAATTCAAAGTAATGAAATATACAACTTAAAACATTATGAATTGTACCAATGTAAATGCATATCAAATATATTTATATAAAATTTATTTTTGTTGTATTCTTCTCTAGTGATTTTAAAGCATTAATAAAAGTTAAATAAATCGACATTTTACTGTAATTTTTCTCTTATCTATTTCCACCACTTTCAGTTCACATTCAATGAAATTGGCATTTTCAAAAACATTCAAATGCAGCTAAAATGGACAAACAATTATTTTAAGATATTATGCAATAGTATTTTATTCCACATAAATTTCAGTAAGTTTATTATGTATAAAAATTTTTTAAAAGTACGGAGAGCAGGTGATCATTGATGACATATCTGATGTTCAAAATTTTAGATATGAAATGAAAATTATCAGAATCAGCTATAAAAATTTTCATAATCAGTTATAAGTGAACATAATACCCCAAAACAAAAGCAACTAGATAAGTTAAATGTATCCTATAATTTTATAAAAAAATATAATTGTATTAATTTTTTGAATGTAATTTGTAAAAGGAGTGATTATCCATCAGTCTATCTATTCATGATTGTTTGATTAATCATTAAAAAATGATAACGAAATTGCTTTGCTTTGACATCATTATTACAAATATGTATCCAATTTTCGCTCCAATATAAAAGGATGTGAAGACGTACTTTCTTCATACTTGAATCTATTCAACAGTACAAAGAAATATGGATATCAATGCACTGCATAAACATATGCATAAGAGAAAGTAGAGAGATAAATACTATCATTGATCCTTACCTTGATTTTAAAGATCAATTATAGTATTAGATTGTTAGATTGCTTTTAATAATAATAATAATCAAGTATTGATAAAAATTCCTTTCCAGTTTGAAACTCGCAAATTTTAAGGTCGATATTGCAAGAATGTGTGCAGTTTATGTAGTTTTGTTTCATAAATAACACCCCTATCAGAAACAACATATGAGTGAAATGATATATAAACCTTTATTTGATACGAGTAAACAACAAATTGTGATTTCAAGTCATAACTATGAATGCTATATTTTTGAATATTCAAAAATAATTTATCGTCCACGCATCATTGAAGCATTTATCTGGATTATTTTGCATTAGAATGTCTATAGAAACATGTAACTAAAAATCGTGCTGCACTTTACACAAAATTCATCAAAAGCTATCTCATTAATCTACACAGGTTTTACCCTTTAATGTATATTCTCATTAGCAAATCAACAACAAAAAAAAAATGCTTCAAAATATTGTAAAATAAATACAGAATCTTTGAAATTCCCCTTTTTTTAAGATTTAAAAAAGATAAATCTATTGTCTAATCTATCTAGATTAAGATAAATCTATTGTTTTATCTAAAAAATATATCTTCGTTGATAAACTATTTAAAAAATATATGAAGAGAGTTTACGGTGTTAAAGACTTTTACGATGTTAACAGTCTCTTAACGTTCCTAACAAAATTATTCAAACATTTAATGCAATTTATTGATAAAATTGATGTTATATAAACAAAAGTATTGATATATACGTGATGCCGGCATTTAAATTTCTATTATAATTTTTTTTTAATGTATTTACATTTGGATGAATTTCTGTATTACCCAAGATGTTTTAAAAAATTCACGAGGAAAAATTTATCATTAGCAATGTATTTAAAATATCCCTTTTATTTTTAAAAAAGATTTAAAAAATTTTTTTTTTTTTTAAAAAAAAAAAAGGGCAATCATTCCGAGCAACGGAATTTTCATGCTAATTAAGCACAGAAAATTTAATTACGCGAATATCAAATCGCTGCAATCATGAAAAAAATAGTAATGATAGTGTTTATATCTATTTAAGGATTTCAAATAGGAAATTTATTCAAAGTGTACCAAAAAAATACCTGCAAAACAAAAACTATATATATATATATATATATATATATATATATATATATATATATATATACAGAGAGAGAGAGACTTGAGTGCGAAAGAAATCTTGTTTTCGTACAATAAGACCAGCCGTGCAATTGCTTCCAGCAATAGTTATCTTGGGATAAGACAGGAAGAGCTCAGAACTATGACTCTTTGTGAAATGAGAAACTGTCAGCATATGATCAATACATTCCGTTGCCCGCCCTCCAGAACTATTTGTAGGAGATCTGTTCCAAGAAAATGCCTCATTGTGTAAGGTACTTTCCCTATCCCTATGACTGAGTTTTGTTCGAAAGCTTCCATTGGACAGATTGTATCTATCGTGATACAAGAGCTGTAGTTGAAATATCCCAATAAGATCAGGTTAAGGATTTGAATCACACCCTTCTTTGAAAAGTATTGATCACTGGTATTTGTGACTTTCTTATATTGGTTACGTAATAACCGTTCTAAAAATATTCGTCATCCCTAGTTCGAAATCATTACCCAGCAATCTATACTTTTAATAAAACTCAATGTGTGTGTGTCTGTGTGTGCGTGTGTGTTGGTGCTCTACAGGCAAGACCGTTGTACCTACAGCTACCAAATTTGGTACATGTATACCTTGGAGATCCGGAATGTGCACCTCGGAGCCCTTTTTTCGAATTTTTAATTAGAATTTGAATTAATTAAAATTTAACCGAAATTTCGACGTTTTTCCGCTATAACTTCCGAAAATATGATCGCATAAACATGATTTTTACATCAATTTAAAGATTAAAAAATTAGCCTTCTAATGGTATCAGAGTTTTAATGTATAACTCAAGCTTCTATTTTTAACAAATTTTTAAAGAAATATTTTAACCATGTTTTTTAGCACGTGACTGGATAAAATAAAAGAATGCCGGAAGTTCAAATAAAAAAAACTATCATCGCAAAATAAATCTAAAGAAATGCAACTTTCAGCAGGTGACTGGATAAAATAAAAGAAATATAAAATGTGATATTTTCTTTAAAAAATAGATGCAAAGCAAAGGTTTCTACAATCGTTTGCAATATCTATATCATTAACTCAATAAATCTTTATTTACGGTAAACCGGATTGAATTTAGACAGGATATGCATTGAAATTCCGACTTAATGGCATATTTATGTAATCGTTTGCAATATCTGTATCATTAATTTAATACTTTTTTTTCCATTCTCGCTTTCTTTAAAAAAACACATTTAATATTTTGGCAACATCATCGAGTTTTTTAAAAAATATTTTGGAAGCATAACCGATGGGTAAAACTGACTGATTTATAAAATTAAAGAATATTACAAGGAAAAGGTGTACTTTTAGATCTTTCCGTCCATCATCTTAAAGAAAATATTAATTTCAGGTCAATCAATGCCCGGAATTACTTCAAGGCTTATGAATATGGGATTTAATTGGAAATTTCAGAACGCTTTACTCATGGCGAACTAGCTGGTCGCCAAAGGCGGCTAGTAACTGAATAATATGAATTACTAAAAGATAAAGAAAACTTTAAGGTTCCTAATAAAAAAAGACAAAATTAAAAAAAGATTGAATTACTTAACCTCATGGTGCCTTTTATTTTAATGCTATCAACTAAAAATAAAATACAAAAATATTTAATATTAATTGATTGCCTTTGAAAGTTAACAGCATGCAAGTAATAAAAGATGCCGAATTAAAATTATATAAACATATATAAGGGAAAGTCCCAGTAAAATATTTGTACATTTTAATTCTTGAAATAACTTTCTATTGTAACCCTTACATTTGATATTTTGCAATAATCAATTCTTTCAGTAATATTATATTGAATACAGTAATTTAAAAATTTAGAACGTTTTAACTAATATCATATTGGTTTTGTGGTTCTTGTTGAATTCGGAAATCTTTATCAGTCATCACATCATTTGGTTCTAATACATCAATCAGATGGCTTTTAATAAAACGTTGACTGTCAGATATGCTATCATAGTACAAGAAGAAAAAGTACAAAAATTACTGGAACACCATTGGTTTCAGTAACTTATAGTTAATAAATGGGCACACAATAAATGAATTCTTCAAAATGATCGTAGCATATCACCAAATTCTAAGAAAACTTGCAACCTTCTATTCCAATGCTAATGAAGAGGATTGATTAATACATGATTTAATTTTCTTCATCTGATTCCATGTAATTGTTATGGAAGCAATCACTCTCGCTTTATATAAAAAAATGTTTTATTTTCCAAAAACTACATCGCACATTTAACACTGGGGAGCTCACTCTGCATGTATTCTTGCGAGCTCTCTGTTAAGTGGGAATCCTAAGTTATGTGGCACTCAATGCCATTTTACATGATTTACGATGGATCATCCGTCAAGCGTAGGCGCGCTTTCTCCGAAAAAGAACGATCGCTACACCAATAATGCAGTTCAGGATTGTTGAAGGAAAAGAAGAAAAAAAAATTACCCGGAAATTACTCTTGAATTTCACATTAAAGTAAGTACTCCCTGCAGTATGCAGAAGAAAGAAAATGACTCAAAGTTACAACTTGAAATGTAAACAACTACAAAAAAATCTGCTTCATACTTGGCAGAGAACGTTAATGGCAAACTCTTCTACTAAAGCGTTGCGGATTAATGTTTAAATGCCATGCGCAGAAGTACATGACTAGAGACTTCTACGTCACATGAATTGATCGCTTTACTAAAGATACGCTGTTAATTAATAAGAATTACAGCATTGAGTTCAAAATAGTATAGAATCATATTTTATGCATTCCTAGAAAAAAAAATTAGTACCCCTTCAAGCAAATAAATTTATCATTAAACATTAACAAAAAGAGAATAAAAACTGAATAATTTTTTTGTTACTTTTTTAAAATATCGTTTCACTAATTTTTTCTTTAATTATTAAAATAATTTCGTATATAATATTTTTTTCTTTTCTTTATGTTTTAAACAATTTATTTTTTCACTGTTCATTAATACAATTTCATATTATATCCCATAAATGTATGAAAAGAAGATGTAAATATCGTCTGCCAGTTTGTCTGGCAACCCTTAAATGCTAATAAGCCATCAAGCGCATGTTACTGCGCATATCATTTTACCTTACTGATCCTTGCGGAGATTAGCAACAGGCATATTTGGCGGTACGAAATATAAACAAATTAGCTATATTCTGATCATCCATTCTAAAGGAAGTTATCTCCGCCTTGTGTTTGTAACTTTTATAGAAATCAGTTTTCATTGAATATTTTTTAAAAGACCGTTGTTGATTCATGCCATTGAAATGCTACATACATGTGATATATGTGGTAAAGGATTTGCTAAAAGAAATAATTTAAGAATTCATTTAAAGATTCATTCAAGTGAAAAACCTTATGTATGTGAATTATGTGCCAAACGATTCTCTGTGAAAAAAAGTTTAAAAAGTCACATGCTGACCCATACAAATGAAAAACCTTATGTATGTGAACTATGTGCCAAAGGATTTACAGTGATGAATGGTTTAAGAAAGCACATGCTGACTCATACAAATGAAAAACCTCATGTATGTGAACTATGTGCCAAAGGATTCTCAGTGAAGGATAGTTTAAAAAAGCACATGCTCACACATACAAATAAAAAACCTTATGTGTGTGAAATATGTGCTAAAGGATTCTCCTTTAAAGGTAGTTTAAGCCAGCATATGCTGATTCATACAAAAGAAAAATCTCATATTTGTGAGATATGCTGTAAAGGATTTTCACATAAAGGTAATTTAAAACAACATCTAGTGATTCATACAGAAGATAAGCCTTTCTCTTGTGAAATGTGTGATAAAAGATTTTCTGGAAAAGGCAAATTAAAACGACATTTAAATGTTCATTCAAAAGAAAAGCCTCATGCATGTGAAGTGTGTGGTAAAAAATTTTCTGCGAGGGCAACTATGAAAAGCCATTTACTAATTCATACAAATGAAAAGCCTTATAAATGTGAAATTTGTGACAAAAGTTTTTCTAAGAATTGTGTTTTAAAAACACATGCACTAACTCATTTGAAGGAAATATCTCATTCATGTAAAATATGTAATGAAACTTTTCCAACTAACTATGCATTAAGATTGCATGCATTGACACATTCAAATAAAGAGCCTTATACATGTAAAATATGTACTAAGACATTTTTATTCAATAGTTATTTAAAGAAACACTTAGAATATCATGCAAATGAGATGCTTTATGCATGTGAAGTGTGCGGTAAGAAATTTAATTTCCAATGTAATTTGAAAAGACATTTATTGGTTCATACAAAAGAAAAGAAGTTTACATGTGATGTCTGTGGTAAAAAATTTGCTCATAGTGGTAATTTAAAGCAACATTTAGTGACTCATCTAGAATAATTTTAATCTGTATTAATGTGCGCTGTGTAGTATGAATATAGTCAATTTATAATTAAAAAATCTGAATGAAAAATATTATAAAAGAACCCTTATTTATTTAGAAATTTGCTGGATATCAGTTTTTATGAATTTCCTCATACTTAAAAAGTTAATTTACTCATAGTTTTTTTTTTATTTAATTAATAGAAATATACTGACTTGTAAAGAAGTGGAAACGATTATTCATTAACACTTTAAAAAATCTTATTGATAAAAACATATGGCAAATGGATCTTCTCTAGAAATTTAACTAAGCCACAATTAACTATTTAAAGGAAAAGCTGTTTGTTGATAAAGTATCTTCAAAATTATTTTCATTGAAGTGAAAAAGGCTTAAGAAGACTGGTGTTATCAAGAGAGGATTTTTTTTTTCTTTTTGTGATAATTTTTGCTAAATGTGATGATTCTGATTTCTTGAAAATTGCAAGAAGTATGGGTTTTGGCAAATTTTTTAACAGTTAGTGTGACTTTGATGAAGAACTCTAAGCCTTAATTCTTAATAAGAAACGTTAAAATATATCTATCAAATCATTTGAATGTAAAATATCTGATAAAGAGATTTGCAGATGCAAAATACATGCTAATTGAAATTTATGTGGATCTTATATATGCAAAATCATTAGTAAATGGCTTTATAAATTGGATTGACTCATACAGGGAAGAATTTTAAATTTTATTTTATTTATCTAGAGATTAGCTTTCTTATATAAAGATCATAAATAGCCATTAAAACAATAGCATCAGCTTATCTTTGTTTGTTGAATGCATAGTTTTGAAAAACCATTCCAAACTTCCTCTGAATTTACATATATTATATATTGTAAAGTAGGTATTCTCCTTGTGCTAAAATATGCTTATGAAAAGAAAAAGAAAAGTTGCGATTCTGTATTTTATTCATGTAAAGTCAAATGCATATTGTGTCAGGAATATTTCATATTAATTTTATCTTATCAAAAGATATTCTTGTAATGTTTAATTAAATGAAGTGTATTTTTTTTTTTTCTTCTTCTGGGAAACATGCAAATATATAGAAATAAACTTACTGTGCAGAATTTTGCTAATGTAAATTATGTCAGTGAAACATTCTTATTTCTGTAACTAGTTCTTTGTTTTTGATAATGTTATACATAAGAAAATGAAGTGAAATAGTTTTCTTGTTCAATGTAATTTTTATAAAATGTTGTAGGAAAAGTAAATATAATGATTTCTTACTTTCACTTATAATCAGTGATTTGATAGTTATTGATGATATCTGGAACTTTTTTTTTGTCTGTTCATTACTTTTAACCTTAAAAAGGATAAATAATGTAAATGGAGCTATGTTTTGTCTCCATGATGTCCTCTGAGATTAGGGCAACTACAAATCCTCCCTGAATCAATATGTTATTGCTTTCTACCTTTATCGAGTATGATATAACTTAAAAATGCAGAGTTGAAATACAGTGAGCCTCAAAATTGAGTGTACAGCTTGATATGTAAGGTATGTTTTTATCTAACAACCTAAATTTTGCAAAAAGGAAATCGCATGTTTTACTGCTAATGCTAATTCCCCTCCTCTTCCAATGTGTACAAAAAAAAATTACGAAATCGAATTTATTTATTTTTTTGAAAAAAGAATAAATATGAGGTTTGGATAAAAAATTACACCACAAAATTGATTATACATCATTATTAATTTTCATAATAAAAGCAAATTAATATTTCGTTGCATATCCTTTTGCCTGGATCACATCTCGTAATCCTTTAAGCATGGATTCCACTAGCTTTTTTGTTGTTTCAACTGAAATTTTTGCCCACTCTTCTCGTAAGACCTTCTTTAGATCCTCTTTACTTGTCACATCATGTTCACGGAAGGATTTTTCCAACTGAGCCCATAAATTTTTTATAACATTTAGATCTGGAGATTGTGGTGGAGTATGTAGTTGTTGCTTGCAATGGTACAACAAATATAACTTGACTATCTTCACCATATGTATTGGATCATTGTCTTGCTGGAAGACAAAGTTTGACCCAAGTCTTACTTTGTTGGCACTTTTATGTAAATTATTCTTTAAGATGACAAGATATACAATTCTGTCCATAATGCCATCAATAAAGACAAGCTCTCCTACTCCTCCTGCTGCCATACAGCCCCAAACGAGAACGGATCCACCTCCATACTTAACCGTCTTTATGGTGTTCGCAGGGTCTACTTCTTTCCCAACTTGTCTCCATACTTTATATCGTTCGTCACTTCCGTACAGATTAAATATGCTCTCATCAGAGAACAGAACAGTATTCCAGAATGATTCCTGTTTTGAAATATTAATTTTTGCGAAAGAAAGCCTTTTTTTTTCTATTGGTGTGACTAATGAGAGGTTTTCCATTGAGGTGACTAATGAGAGGTCATGAAATCCTGCATTATGAAGAATACGTCTAACAGTTTCAGCTGAAATGGTTCTTCCAATCTCTGAGGACATCGACGGTGCTAGTTTTGGGACTCTTAACTTAGGATTTTTCTTTACGGAATGCATAATCTTCCTCTTTGCAGTAGCGCTTAAAATTTCCTTACGTCCTCTTCCTGGAATATTGGTCACAGATCCAGTTTTTCGATACTTTTGAATTATTTTTTGAACACAACCATGACTTTTTCCAATTAACGAGGCAATTTCTCGGAGAGATTTGCCATCTTCTGACCACCTTATGACTAAACAAAGTTCACTTTCAGAAGTTTCCTTCCTAGAGCTCATTTCGTGATTTTAAGATTGCAAAAAAAATTAATTATGTCAGCACAAAACTATTAAAAAGTTTACATTTGTCATGTACAACGGCAATAATAGTTTAACGAATTCAATTTTAAAAAAAGTGGTAGTAAACTGACAATTTCATTAAGTGTATACTCAATTTTGTGACATAGTTTTTCGGGAAATGTTCATATTCATTTCTTTTTCGGAAAAAAGAAAAGAATAAACTACTTTATTTGCTCACAAAGCAGAAGAAACAGGATTGGAGGATCGTCACAGAAAAATTTGGCTTATACTTTATAAAAATATTTCAGACTTTCGAAGTGTATACTTAATTTTGGGGCTCGCTGTAGTTATTTGTTATAACTAAACCTAATCAATTTATTTTACATTTAGTAAACACAGTCTAAATCTGCGAAACAAAAATTATATATATATATATAAATTGCATAAAAACACTTACAAATTTTTTTAAAAATGAAATTCTAAACAGCATCACCCTGCAAAATAAAAATAACATTTTGTGAGGGAGTTTCAGCATCATATAAATTTACAGCTGGCAGTTGAATAATTATATTTTTTTAGTAATACAGAGGGTGTTCAAATGAAAAGGTACGAAACGACACTTTGAGTATAAATGACAACTTTATTCAAAGTATACAGCATAAGCCTGAGCAAAACGATTCCATTGATTAACGAGCCAACGGATTCATTGTTTCCAGAATTCCAGAGTCCATGACAAGACCCAACCCTTCTCAACCTTTTTAAATTCTTGTTTTTCAGAGGACCAAAAACATGAAAATCACAGGGTGGAATGTCCGGGCTGTAGGGTGGGTGGTCGAGCTGTTTCCACTTAAACTTGGTCAGTTCCGCGTGTATGACCTTGGAGAGGTAAGGACGCGCCTTTTCATGGATTATACCTCCTTCGTGATTAACCCGTTTTTTTGTTCTCATTGGACCTGCGTAGTCTTCGGAGTGTCTCACAATACATCGGAGTTAATGGTTCTTCTGTAGCAATACAACACGTAGCAAACTTGCCACGTCTGTTGGAAAGTGCCCTTAATAAGAGCATGTGCACTCTCCTACGTGTACCGGCATCCGCGCATGCTTTGTTATACTTGGGGGACTCCAATCACATCCCTAGATGTTTCGCTGCGTTCTCTCATTGCGGCATAGGGAGGGCATTGAGGTTACGTTGTCTCGAGTTCCATACCTTTTGATTTGAAAACCCTTTGTACAAAAGAAACATGTTATTCTAAGGTAAAATTTGTTGTGCTAAACAAATTCTAAGATTGGTGTAAAGGAGTAATGTTGTATTTGATTTCAGTTATTCTAACAATTGTTTTCA
>JAPMOQ010001954.1:0-16584 GCA_026543055.1 Argiope trifasciata | reverse complement strand
GGCTATTTTAGTACGGACCTCGTCATTTTGAACCAAAGTTAGATGACAAGGACGACACCTGAACTGGCACCCCCCCTCTCCACACCACACCAATGGGAGGACGTTTTGCCTGGCAGATTTAAAGTGCAAGAGACCCCCCTCACACGGCGGTTCTTCGGTGGAATCGAGTCTCGAACCTCAAACCCTCCGGTTCCGCAGCCGAGACTACCAGGCCACCGCGGTCACGATGCGCATTCAAATTCGAGCCAAATGGCTAATTTGTAAATCATTAGTAAATAGCATGCATATTGTTTAGTTTTGTTAACTTAGTCTAAATAATTACAAAAATTATAAATACATTTTATGTAACTTGTGTAAAAAAATGCATTGATGAATAACTGTTAGATTTTTTTTATTCTTTGCTCTGTGAGTCATATTTAACAAAATATTTTTACCAATATTTTAAACAAAAGTTATTGCATCAAACAATATTCTAAAACAATCATTAAAACTAACTGATTTATAAAAAAAAAACATATTATTAAAAAGTGCTCTTTTAGATCTTTTCGTCCTCCACCTTTAAAAATATATCAATTTCATGCCCTAGAATTACTTCAAGGTTTATAATTAAATGAATATGTATTTGTGTATATGAATGAATGAATGTGTGTGTGGTAGTGCTCTACACGCCAGACCTTACGATCTAGAGATACTGCACTTTGTATGTACATATTTACTTTAGAGGATGAAAAAGTATACCTAGATGGATATTTTCGGAAACTTTATTTAAAAATTATGCTAACATTTAGTATCTTTTATATACATTATTTAAATGTCATTGAATGTTTAATTTTGAGTATTGTTTCGTTTACATAAATTATTATTTTTAAGTTTACTAATAAAATTTTTACATATGTCAATAATTTTATTAATATTGTCACTTCGAAATTTTCATTTGGCTTAGAGGGAAGGACATGAAACTCAAACTTAGTATATCTATACTTATAATAAAGCTCAATGTGTGTGTGTGTGTGTGTGTTGGCGCTCTATAGGCCAGACCATTGGACTTACAGCTACCAAATTTGGTACATGTATACCTTGGAGGTCGAGAATGTGCACCTCGGAGCCCTTTTTTCGAATTTTTAATTAGAATTTGAATTAATTAAAATTTAAGCGAAATTTCGACGTTTTTCCGCTATAACTTCCGAAAATATTATCGGATAAACATGATTTTAACATCAATTTAAAGATAAAAAAATTAGCTTTCTAATAGTATCAGTATTTTAACATTTAACTTAAGCTTCTATTTGTAATCAATTTTTAAAGAAGCATTTCAACTATATTTTTCAACAATATATTTCGGACAAAACAATAAAATTTAATCTGCAGGAGCACGTTACGAGTGGAAGGGGAAAAATTATCTTTTATCAATAGGTTGCCATCAGATAGATAAAAACTCAAATTAAAAAAATAAATAATTATTGCAAATTAAACATTTAAAAATGCAATTTTCAGCACGTGTCTGCATGAAATGAAATAAATATGAAATGTTTTTTCTTTTTAAAAAAAAGAAAATGCAAAGAATTTTTTTGTGACTTTTACAATATTATTAATTAAATAAATCATCTGTTTTAATGTATAACTCAAGCTTCTATTTTTAACGAATTTTTAAAGAAATATTTTAACCATGTTTTTTTGAGCACGTGACTGGATAAAATAAAATTAAACAATGATGGAAGTTCAAATAAAAAAAAACTATCATCGCAAATCAAATCTAAAGAAATACAACTTTCAGCATGTGACTGGATAAAATAGCATAAATATAAAATGAGATATCTTCTAAAAAAATAAATGCAAGGCAATGGATTCTATGATCGTTTGCAATATCTATATCATTAATTCCATAAATTATCTTTATTTACAGTAAACCTGGTTGAATTTAGACAGGATATGCATTGAAATCCCGACTTAATGGCATATTTCTATAATCGTTTGTAATATCTGTATCATTAATTCAATAATTTTTCACCTTTTTCGCTTTCTTTAAAAAACATATTTAACATTTTGGCAACATCACCGAAAAAAAACATTTTTAATATTTTGGAAGCATAATCGATAAATTGTTAGAGCATTAAACTCAAAAAGTTTTTTCGAATAAAGTTACCGACTCTTTAACTACTAATAACTGAATCTTTTAACTTTAACTATTTCTTAAATTTTGGCTAATGAATATGTGATTTAACTGAAAATTTTAGAACGCATTACTCATGGCGAACCAGCTGGTCGCCAAAGGCGGCTAGTATTGAATAAATTATGATTACATTTTTTAATTATAGAATATAAAAAATATATATACCATTTTTTAAATCTATGCAAATTAGGAATCAGTTATTTTATTTTATTTTGTTGAAATCATTAAAAAACAAGCAAGCAAAAAAACTAATATTTATTTCATTAATTTCTATTTATACATTACAAAAAATATAAATAAAATACATATGAATAATTATTCAAAAAAATATGATCAAAGGGTTTTTTCAATGTAATCAATCACCTATTTAAAATAACTCAAAAATTATTTATTACTCTAAACATTTAGAAAGAATATAAACATAGCATGACAAGAATATCAAAGTAAATGATGAAATTAATTTTATTCAACAGAAACATTCTAGAAACCAAACAGTTTTTTATCACTAATAAAAATATAATGTTTAAATACAAGAAACAATGAAATTACCAGAAAAAAACACCAATGAGAGTAATTAAATTACTCTTTTGTAATTAAACATAATTACATTGCAACAACTAAATAATATGAATTACTAAAAAATAAAGAAAACTTTAAGATTCACAATTAAAAAAATAAACCTCATGATGCATTTTATTTTAATACCATCAACTAAAAATCCTATACATCATATTTTGTATAGTTTTTGTTCAATTTGGAAACCTTTATCTGATCACAACATCATTCGGTTCTTACACATTCATCGGACAGCTTTTAATAAAAAGTTGCTTGTCAGATATGCTGTCGCAGTGTAAAAATTACTGAAATAGTGTTTTGTTAGTTTGTTTTCTATAATTAGTAAATGAGCACACATTATATAAATTCTTCAAAATTATCATTGCATATCACCTTCTTCGAAGCAGATTTCTATTCCAATGCTTACAACGTGATTCAGGATTTTTGAAAGGAAACTAAAAAATATTAAAAAAAATCATTTTACATAGCAATCACTCTTTAGTTTCACATTAAGGTATCCAGCATTTCAACTTTTAATATAGATGACAGAAAATTACTCAAAATTATGACATCAAATGTTAACAAAAAAATCCGCTTCATACTTGGCGGAGAACGTTAATGACAGACTCATCTACTAAAGCTTTACAGATGAAGATTTAAATGCCTGGTGCATAAGTACATGACACTTGACTCTTACATCACATGAATGGGCCCCATTGAATTTATCATAAAAGGAATTCAAAACATTTTCAAAACTTAGTTTTCCAGAAACTAAAATATCAATAAATATCTTCTTCAAAGATATAATCTTTAAGATGCCTAGTTAGTCTAAGAAAAAATTGAAGTTTAAAAATATGTTTTAAGAGCACTTGAACTTTAATGTACGGCTAAAATTTTGTTTGAGCAAATTAAAAAAAATAATTTGAAAATATTGTATGAAATATTCAATTTAATTTTTATTAAAGTTAAAAGTATTATTTATTTGTATTTATGTCATGTGTTACATAAACCACATCTAATCATCTGCAACCCAAGCAAAAATAATCTGTTGAAGTCAAAATGGCATTTACAATCCTTAAGAGTTAAGGCGAAACATTTATTGTACTCTCTATTTTTGCATTGTTGGAATGGCTTCATAGAACATTTTCTGGAACCAAATGTACAGCTTGGGCTCATTTTTGCTATTACAAACTTGAGAATCAAGTTTTGCAAAATCAAATGCAGAGAATTATAATTTATTATAAACAATTTAAATCTACAAATGCTTCAACTCTTTATCTGCTGTGGTAGATCTATCTATTAAACATGGGATTGTAGCACAATCCATCACTTGGTGCAAATTTTGCTGTAATCTGGCAGATTGTGAAATGAACTTTTGCCGATACCTAGAACTGGGCATTTAAACAATCTTCTAAAAACAAAGCAAACTTTCTGCGAAGTGGTGATACGTATTAGATACCCATTTAAATATTTTCTTATATATTTATTGTAGCAACTAAAATATTTTAGTCAAACATTTTTTTCTTCAGGTAAAATTTAACAGAAATGCGCTACTCTTATTTTTGAAGCGCAACAAATGGTAAAGTATACGAAATACAAATTCCTTTTACCCTTTACGAAAAATAGTTGTTTAATGAGATTGAAATTCAATATTAAAGTAACATGTCACAGCATAATTCCTTAACCAGGTTGGTAGATGAGCGCGTTAACACTCAAATATAAACACTCGTGTAAACAGAACTCAAAATTTCAATTTCGTTTTGGCCTGACTTCTTTTTAACACATTAAAGGCGGGTGTCGTAGTGCTACGATTGGATCCACGTTACCTAGCATACTTTCGTCAAGACACCCTCGCCTTTAATGTGTTCATAATTGAATATTATTTAAAGCAGATGATAATTGTTACTCTGTTTTTTTTTCAGTGTCTCCTAGACACAGGCCAATTCAGGCAGAAAGGCCAGTATTGAGGCAAGATGAAGGCACAACTCCTGATAGATTTCGATCAGGAGGAAGAATCAGGCCAGTAAGTGTTTTTTTTTCTTTCCTTTGCCTCACTTGAAAAATGTCTAAATGTTTTCACCTCTTAAAAATCGTCATTTTTATGAATATGAATCTTCGTGGTATTTTTACTTTTTATTTACCTTAATTCTGGTGCACATTCGTACTCTTGTTGTAAGCTTTTAATTTTTACAGTTTGATTACCAAAGTGATCAGAAAAAACTTAGATAGTAGATTTCATTTGTTACGAATTTCACCTTTTTTTTAATACTCGCTTTTTCTGTATGTATGCCAGTTGTGAAATGATGAATAAAAAAATTATGAAAGTCGATTATTGCTGAAGATTTTATCCCTTGGAAACCTTTTTCATTCGCTTAAGGTATCTTGAAAACACTAATTATCGCCCACATTGGCGGTTTTTTTTTGTTATTTCTTCTAGTTCAGACTTTCCTCTTTCCAAAACAGTTCATCTTTTCTAGAATAAGGATGACCTAACCTATCATCCAGGGTCACCTATTTTTCAGCTAAAATGTGTCTTTCACTTCCATTTTCTCAAAACATTAATTTTCATCAAAATTCTCGTCCGTCAACACGATATGTTTAAAACTAATAGTAATATTTATGTAAACATTTCAGCGTGTTTTTAAATAATATGGGCAGTGAAAGGAACCAAAAGTTTTATTGCTGGTGAAATACTTTTTCATTTATAGGTGTTTTCAGAAAAATCAAGTTGTGAATTTAAGGAAAAAATGCATAAAATCGTATAGTATTTTACCCATAATTTCTTTGCATCTCAAAATTTTTCTCAGCTTTTGGTTCATTTTATTCATTATTATACTCTATAACTTATGTACAAAGAAAAATAGCATTATTACATTACAATTTTATGTACAGTGTTAACCGTTGTGGTTCTATTCCATTAAAATTTACTACAAATTCTCCTATTTCTCAAAATATATGTTTAAATATTTTTTTTCGTTTTAAGTATTTTGAATTATAATTGACAACTCATCTAAAAACTACAATTTTAAATAGTTTTTTAAAAAATCCACGTTTTAAAAAACTTTCCTTCGAACGAAGTTGGATATCTTAATTTATTTTGAAATATAAAAACTTGGAGTGTGACAAACTGTTCAAGAATGCGTGAATAAGGAAATTTAAACCAACACCTTAGAACATATAAAAGCGTTTGATGCTGCGTTTTTTCGGGTCGTATTCAGCCCCCAGGAATTTTGTCTAGTCATTATTGACTTCCAACCCGATCCTGGCTGTTTTTCACTGGTCACTTCAGAGCCGACCTTCTCTATGAAGAGGCCTGGGTGCAAGAAGTCATTTGGGGCCCTAAAGCTGTTGCAAAGTAAAAAGAATCGCAAACATTTGTATATTTATTTAATGCGTGATTTCGTTTTCGTTTAATTACTCCAGGAAAATAACAATTTTTCGGATTTCTTTTTTTGATATTTAGTATAGCAAGAGCTTGTAAGTATTGTACCCATATGCTTGACCGAAGATAATCCTTTATTTAATTAATTTGCTGAAAGAGGTTTCAACATTTATTACAGAAACTGGCAATGTAAAGAAAAGTTTTAACACTGTTAATACATGTAGCAATAAATTATAATTATTAATTAGTATATATTGCAACATCTGTTGAGCGTTATTTACATCCTTTTCATTCAAAATCAAATCCCGCTACGAATTAATTATTTGGAAAAGGTTTTCTTCTATCTGCATAATACCAGTATCCTATTTTAGAATAAAAAAATAAATTTAAAAAAAAAAATCGTCTCAATTCCTCAACCAAGTTTTCTACAATTTCATCTACTGCTTCGAAATATTTTTTTTTTTCTTTTTCGATTTCGTTTCTCAAGAAAATATTCTGAAAGATTCAAATTACGCGCTATCGCTTTTGCTTCGTGTAAATCTGAGTTCGATTTCATTCTTAAATTTTGGATTTCAACTTCAATTTTAAGGACTAAAATAAAAGCCCAGTTGAAAACAATTATTTTTATTTGAAGTAGTTTATCAATAGCTCATTTTGGATAATATTGTAAACCATTCTATTGAAAATAAAATAAATGTAATTTCTTTATTTAATCGAATAGATCGCCGGCGTCCTGGCATAGGGGTAGCGTGTCTGTGCCGGGTTCGAGCAGGGTTGTTCTGTGTTCTATCTGTGAGGCGTGTGAATGTGCCCCCCCTGTCAAAAGGGGTTGTGCTAGCGAATGTGTGTGTCACCTTCATTTGAGCTAGAAGTCAGACTTCTGCCCTCTTTGTGCTCAGGGGTCTTTACCCTCAGAAGCTACTGCACCCCCTTTCCGTGGGAACATGGACACATCATCATCAGTTCAATAGACCTTTAGTTTAGGAACCACTGTGATATTGTTATTTGTATCAATAAATTACAAGCTTACTCAAACTGTATATACACTGCTTTAACCATACCTATTTTGGCTTCCCAACGACTGTTGCATAATGGTTTGAAAGTAATGATTAAATGCTTTTGTAGATTTACCCATCATTTTGTAGATGCGGAAAATAAGTAATACAAACATTGCAATAACCAAAAAAAAATTTAATATATACTGCTAGAAGCGGCATCATAAATCAATAAATTAGAAGAGTATGATAAGTCAGGGGCACAAGTAGATTGCATGGGAGCAATAGATAAATTTTTCGAAATTTTACACTTTTATGTTTCCATTTCGTGTTTCTACTGTTGCCGTATGCCTGTCCACTACGCTATCCATAATATCTAACTAAAGCTCACTTAATATTTCCGATCTTTTTCTAGTCCTTGTCCAGTCACATCAATAACTTCAATAAATCCTATAAATAACTCATTTATACTTAATCTTCAAAATTTATATACCTAATAAAGAATGAAGTATTTTTTTTAAATGGGAAATATCAGAAATAGAATTCATTTATATATTATAATGCATAGCTTCATTTACATTACCTTTAATTTTATTTATAACTTCATTTCCTACAGTAGGAATAATTTGATTTTGAAATGTATGAACTAAATCATTAACAATTTAGTTCGTGAATTTTTTTTCTTCTGTTTATATGATACATAAGCACACAATCGTATTTACTTAGTAATTCGATTACACTTAAGAAATTTCCATTATCAGGCGTTCCTATTATTTCGTGTGTTCCACGAAGTAGAAGATTAACACATTCTGAAAATAGAACCACATCTACGATTCTTTGAAACAGTAATTTCAGTCATGCCGTTTCCTTACTTATATTATTTTGGATTTCTTTTAACAACAGTCGAACATAAATTTAGTCATTATTGTAATTATTTCCAAAGTGTGCATTGCTAAGAGTTGATCATTTGATTTATCGTCGTTTTACTTTTTGTTAGAACAACTTAATATAAACAAATATGCACAGGTGCACACATAAAAATATTACATTAGATGTAGACAAAGTGGATAGCTGATGATTTACAAGTCTATCTAACCTTAGCCTCAGCGTAGACTTCTGGGCGCCGGACCCTCCACTCTGTCTTAACATGTCTGAAGAGGATTTCCTTATACATAAATGAACTTTTCCCGCCTTTTTGTAGGTATCAAAGCGATCTTTGGTGGTATGATTCTTGCGTACACTGATATGCGTAAGTCTCATAAAACTGTCAACCAATGATCTCGTTTACAATGGGATTGTGTTACTGCAAAGGATCAGTTTTAGAAAAAGCTGCAACATTTTAAACGTTATCTGAAAGTGTCGGATTTGGCGAGAGTTAATGTATGTTTAACAAAATTTCAAATACTTAATGACTTATTGTTTAATACAATTTCATGCGTTTTTATACTATCTGAATACTTTCCACTTTGTTTCTTATGAAGCATGAATTGCTTTTGAATGAGTTTATTCAAAATTGTATGATAAAAATCAGTGACGAATAACTATTGAAAGATATATTCTAATTTGCAGAAACATGTTTGACGTTTCGATGTAGCGTGGTATTTCTATTATCTTAATAGTTTTTAATCATATTTTGAAGCGCTTTCTAATGTCCTCGATGATAGTCCAGCTCTGCTGAGAGAATGAAGTGTATTTGATGCACTTTGAAGCTCTACTTCGGATCATCTGCAAGAAAATCTGTAAGACAATCAGTGACCATAGAAATCATCGCTTCTAGTCCTCATTTTTTGAAGCAATAGATGGTATTGCTTAAGAGTAGCTCTATTTTACTTCTCTAAGGAAAATCGGTGGTTATTCTATAAAATATACGGGGAATATCTTGAGCTTTCTCTTCCAAGTTTGTTCAATTCCTTTTTCTTAATTTTTAATGTAATTCTGTATGCTGATCGATAACAGCTTAATTCGCAATACGAGATAATACACCTTTTTTAATAACACAAAAAACACAAAAAAAAACACCTAAATTATTTAAACTGAAAGCAAATGCTTCAAAAGCGCGTCAACTACTTTGGATAATGAAATAGACATTGGAATTTTCTTGTTTCTTCTTGTGATATGAATGTACTCCGTGAACTTAACAATTTTACACACTTTACCAAAATTTTGTTGTTTCTTTGTCCGTACGAATAAATATAAATTGGCCATTAAATGAACACGAAGAGAATTAATCATGTTATCGTCACTGATTTTTCTTTCTGACCAAAGAGAAAATTGCCAAATAATTGCCGCGGAAAAATTGATGGATGCGACTTTCATCGTTATACATATTGGTGTATCTATATAATAATCTGTCTTTTTTTCACTTTTAAAAAAACATACATAAATTGACGATCAATTTCTTTAAAAGATGTCTCATTAAACTATTTATTTTTCAGACAACAAAGAATTCCGGCGAAAAAAGCGGGTTTGTTTAGATCCAATCCGATTCAGTTGTTTCGTTCTTGATATCTGTATAGGAACTGAACCTCGCTCTAGAACGAGAGCTCAGCATAAAGCAAAATAAATAGTAATCTAAAAGAGAAACATCTGGCGAATACGGCAGATAGGGCAACACGATACAGAGAAGTTATTTTAAAGTTTCTTTCAATGGTTTTGGCAACACATGAATGAGCATTGAGTTGGATATAACATCGTATTATAGGCATGTCTCCTTTAATGTTTTAAACTGAAAGGATGTCGCTTTAGCATTGATTGCTTCATCAAGTAATTCGTCCAAATTAAACTCATAAGTAATAATAACAGTAACAATTAAGTGTAGTTCATCATAAATATAATTTCGCTCGTACTATTTATTAGACATAAAACTGGGTATGTTTTCTAAACTAAAAGTGTGTATTTTTTAAAATGTTAACTTGAAGTTATATTAATTTTCAATGGTTGTCAAACTTTTCACAATTTATTTGTAGGTCTGTATTCCTTCCAATTTCATCCATTGAAAATCGGCTTACTCGTTTATACACATGATATAAACATGTATGAGAGAAATATTTTCAAATTTGACTTCCGTCTATGAAAATGGCATTAGCAATAAAATGCCAGTTATTAATGCAATATGAAATTAATAATATCGGGAATGGAAGGCAATTATTTTTATACTTTGGTGAAATGAATAAAATGCATATCTTAGAATAAAATCTTGGCATTATAATATCTAGGTGTAAACAACTATTATATATAGAGAGATGGTTTTATAAAAGTAATCTCGCCTCCAAACTTTCAAGTGATGAAAGGTTTCAGAACTATTCATCTTAAAATTTTTGTTGCGATGCAATATTTTTGTTAATTATAACAGCACAGATTTCCTCTAAAAATAGTTTCGAAACTAATAGCCGATTCGAATAGATTTTTGAATACTTCGGCAAAAATCAAATTCAGTCAAAGGCCATTATTTCATTAATTGTTTTTTTTTATTTTCATATCATTAATGCAAACAAAATCACAAATTTACTAAAAATGCTGAACATCTACTGTCATAAATCATTAATTGCGAAAATAGTAGTTTATTAGGAAATGTCAAGTAATATATCCAAAATATATTTATCTGGATAGATTTTACTTCAAAATAGTTTTTATTCTTTGGATCCTCATACAGCTTTGTCGTGGTTAAAAAGACATGGTTTTTCCAAACTTTCTTAAATAACTTTTTCAATATTTGTACCTAATTTTTCTCAAAATGTGATTTGTTTTGTTGAGGGAGCTGGACCAGAATGTAGGAGATGAATAAAATATTCATTATAACGTGAATGCGTAGAATCGTCAATACAAGACTCATAGAAATTCTACACTATTGCATTAAATATATTCCAAGACTGTTAAGATATTATATGACTCAGTAAGAATATTAGGTAAATTTAGCCTTGATTCTCACCAAATTGAAATTGAGTAGATAGATGATATGCCATCTAAAAGAGCTTTTTGTAATTATTATTGGACAACAAGGATATTATTACAAGACCGGGTTTTATGTGACAGATACGATCGAAATTTTAAAAAATATCAAAGATGTAGCCACATATGAAAGCATGAAAAATTTGAAAGTAAAATGTAGTACAGTAAAGTTTGATTCATACCGGTAGAGTTTTTTTGTCACAACTAGTCATCCAGTTTGATTTCATGAAACAGTTTTCTAAGACTGTCAAAAGAAAGTGCTTCAGAGTTTTTTTGTGCCTCCGCAACAAGTTGCCATGACTCTCGGAAGTAACATTAAAGGAAGACCGTTTCATCGTTCGAGATATTCGAAAGCGTTATAAAGGTGAGGTGTTTGAAGGTAAAATGGAAATGAATGGAAAAGAGCCCCAGAGAGAAATTTAGAATTTAATAAAAAAATTTCCTCCGCAAATTTAAGTACCTCAACATTAAAAAGTAATACATGTGAATAATATGTAAAAGGCTGTTCGATGAATTTAAAAGGGCATTTCTTTAAGTCCGAAATGGATCCCTTACATAAGAATTTTATTATTTCTTGATGCAATAGTGATCAGGGAGAAAATATTTCGCTAAGATATCAGGGATGCTGAGCATAAATACTAAAGTCTGTATAGTGTCAATATAATGGGGAAGGATGCTCTTGAACGTTGTACAGATGTCTACTTATTACCCACAAGAAAAGTACAAAAAGCAACTCTCAAAGGGTAAAGAAAATAATAATAATATTTAAAAATAAACAATATAGCTATACATCTATATACGAAAGTACAGGATATATGGACATTCATGGATTTTTCTATTATAATTTTGTAGATAATTTTCAGTAGTTCGATGAATAATAAGTTTTTTAATAAAATATTTAAAAATATTTTGAAAAGGCTTAATTTCGCCAGAATAAGCACGACTTTTATTTTGAAAAACCCTTACGTTACTGTTAAAAATGGATCCATATTTCATCACTGCCTCAGTCATTACACAGCAAACATTTCTTTTATTATTAATTAAATACTGTAGTCGCTGTGTAAGCCCTGTAACATCAAAATCCATGCAGTAGGGAAGAAATTCACCTATTTGCAGCTCTAACGTTTTACAAAGTTGAAACTACCAAGATGAAGTTAAAAATTAATGTAATAATTGAATCCCTCCAACGATGTTTCATAAGCTCATTCTTAATCGAATCCATAAACAAGACCGTTAACTCCTATCAGATACCACATTAAAAATATTTCAAGGACAAAAGTTTTTAGATTAGAGGCAATGATTCATCCAATACACCTGCAATAGTAATATTCTTTTGAGTTCTTCTCTTTTAAAAAGTCTTTATAAAAGAAATTAAAATTTCACCTGCATTATTTCCATTTTTTTGTAGATAAACAATTTATACGCATGATCGAGGTTTTCCCTTTCATTGTAATGTCCTTGATCCTTGACATTAAATCTAATGTATAATGAATATAAAATGTGTAATTTATATGTAAAATATGAATTGTGTATCACATAATATATATACTTCCGAATGAAGGAAATTTGTCGGTTCTTGAAAGATTGACCAGAAATCTATCAAGAAATATTTCTGAAATTGATTTTTGAAAATCATTGAAACGAATATTTTCATTATAAGTCTGCAAAAACAGGTGTGAAAATAGCAATTTTTTATGCCGCATAGATTTTGGCTCTTCCTATATAATATTACTCTTTAAAATAATCTCTTAACTTCTCTTTCGTTTAACCATTAGTTTCTTCAGTAATTATGCACCAGAAGTAAATTAAATATTCGTGCTTTTTTCCTGCTATTATTTTTAATTCATTGCATTTTTCTCTCATTTAGATTCCCTCGATGACCACTCCTACGTCATCAGAAAGTGAGTTAATCCATCTTTCTTTAAATTTGTAATCAATTCCTTTCTTCATTGAATCAAAAACAATTCAGAAACTTCAAATATTTTAGAGTAATGTTGTTTTGCAACCTTCATTGAAAGCATTTCAAGCACTAAAGTAGAGAAAAGATACTAAATCTATTTAGTTACGAAACTTAAAGATATTTTTTATAAAAGTTCAGATTTATTTGTAAATCATAAGTTAAAGTGCATTTATATTCATCTGCTAATTGATTTCTCCTTACATCGGAGTTACCAGATCGGGTTAGTTGAAATGCTGCTTATTAACTACTGTGGGAACTAATAAGCATTCACATCGATAAGAACACAAATACGAAAACAAACGTGAATGCAATTACTTAAATTTCCGATAACTCAATTGATCTAGTATTTAAATGCGTGATCTTTGAAATGCCAACTATGCTTTAAATTCGTCTTTACATTCCCAAACAGCAGAAGGGCCCTACCTACAATTTGCTCTTTGGGTCACGAAAGAACCTCAAAGTGCTATAGATTCATGGCGATTCATTTCAAGGATCTGACTGGAATGACATTTCAAGGATCTGACTAGAATATCTTCTCACTAAAACCCAATTTTTCACATATACTTAAGTGTAAAAATGTGTTACAAAGCATTTTGATTCAAAAGTTTATATTAATAATCTTTTTATAATATACTTATCTTTTATTAAAAGCATTAATCTTTTTTTTTCCTTTTCTCTTGTTGCATCCTAGGACGTAGGAGACGAACAAGGCACGAGGAAGAGGAGGAGAGGCCTATTAGGCCTATGAGGAGTCAAACCTACAGCACAGCCGTTGAGGAGGACGTACGTATTTCTGTTACATATTTATTGTCATTGAAGATCCGTCGGTATTGCTATCTAAATGTTCCAGTTTAGGAATTACTTGAACCGAAAGCTTAGTTTAATTCTTTGTATGGATGAAATCGCTCATTTTCATTTTCGACTATTTAGTTCCACGAAATTTAAGACACAAGTCGGTTCTAAAGTCATTTGAATTTCCTTCTCGGGATTTGGGAAATCGATGTGTTTTCCATCAATATTAATGTTCAAGTGCCGTTCTCTGCAAGATGCGCGTCTCTGAAAAAGGAGGAGTAGAATCATGATGCTGTAAGTTTGCTCACTCATTCTTTTTGAAGTCGGGTTGCATCATTGAAAAAAAAAATTCTGAGGCGAATAAAGTTTTTAACCCCTTGCGTACCAGACGGCGTTCTCTAGCGCAAGCGAAAATCTCAGATTTCTGGCGATACTGACCTTGACGTTACGATGCTGTTGGGTGTGCTACAATGTTGAAAAAAAAACTGAAATGACTATACACTCATGTAATGCATGTAAAAAAGCTTTTTGTTCCAAGGGACATTTCGGGAAATTTCACAAAGATTTGTAATTTTAATTTTCCTGTTTTTTGCAAATTTTTGTAACACAGACATTTTGCACCCCCCCCCTCCTCCTGTTTCCACCCTTCAGTTAACTGCAGACAAAATGAATCCAAAACGTTTTTATACGATCCCAATAACAGAAAATCTACCTTCTGATGTTTCCTGTGCTGGTTACTCTGGTTGTACACCTGAAGAAGCCATGTATCCACATAAGGTTACATTGGGATTTTGCCCTATACATAGCATGTTTCCACTAGTGGTTACATGGTACGCAAGGGATTAACAGCTACATGAAGAGCTGCTCATCATCTTTTTGAAAATAACGATAAAGCATGTGAAGCACTGTCAGAAGATCTCATTTAACGAGAATAATCCGTTTTCGAATCTCGCTCGTAACTCGAAACCCTCATGAAGCAAAATAATCCCTCAATAGAAATGAATGTAAAATAGGACAATGCATTTCCATTCCGAAAGAAAAACGCTGAAATGAATTTATAAAAATGTAATTTATTATTTACAAGCCGCATTTGATAGCCAGTTTGTTCGAGGTAATAAATTCTAGTATAAGTTACTGAAGAGTATACTTAATCTCTCTAAAATAAATTAAATATTTGTGGCTTGATTTTTTAATCGTTTTCAGAGGAATGTTTTTAAGCTTTATATTTTGCTATTCACGTAACTCATGCTTTTTTTACAGAAGCTTCACGATTTTTCATTGTACAATATGTCTCTCTAATTTGCTGTCATCTGCTGCAAGATTTAAAGGGAATATGATGAAATAACGGAATATCATGAAATATGATTATATACCATTTATTTAGACCCTTTTGTTTGCAAATATATTTCTATTAAATGTTTACAAATTATTCATTGGCTCCTGCTTAGATTGTGTACCTTGTGTGTATTAAACTATGTATGCTTGAATAAAGCTATAATATTTATTTAATAACATAGCTATTTTAAAACATTAAAGAAAGCTTTTTTTCTCGTTCCTTTATTAAGAAAATATCCCACTTCATATCTTTTCACGCAGACACGTACTGAAAATTACTTTTCTAGGTTTAATTTCCAGTAATAGTCGATTAATTATTTTCAATTTGAGCTTTTATTAATGGGATAGCAACACATTCATAGGATCTAAATTTTTCCTATGTACACCCTACGCTCTTGCAGGTTAAATTTTATTTTGAGAGAAATTAATAGTTGAAAAATAAGGCTAAAATATTGTTTTTATTGTTCATTAAAGATAGAAACTTAAATTAAAGGTAAAAACAATGGCATTGTTCAAAAGAATTTTTTGACTTTTAATTTGATGTAAAATTCCGTTTTGTTCGATAATATTTTCGAAAGTTATAGCGGAATAACGTCTAAATTTCGCTTAATTTCTAATTAAAATTCTTTAAGCGCTGAGCTTTATAATTAGTATAGATATAGATAATGTGTGTGTTTTTTTATCTAAAATTATCTAATAACATTTTCCCATAATTAGGCTTTTAAAAATGAGATGTAACATTATTCATAAATGTGTTCCTAGCATGCATAGCTGCTTCTTTATCAGAATGATGCTTCTCGACATCCGATGCAATACTTTTCTATATTATCAGCATTTCTCTTGTTTTACTGAACATTTTTTGCTGTACTATGACCATTGCTGCTTTCTACCAAATCTTATTTGCTACTTTTTGATTCACACAATTCAGCTCCATAAGTTCTTTTATAATTCTAGCCATACATTTACATCAGGTTAAATGTGTTCTAATTGTCCACCCATAAACCCCAACTCCTCCGAAATCCTGGTAAAGATGAAATCACGTAGATTTAAGTTCCATAGCATTTGTCTCGGAATCGCAAACAAAAGAGCACACGATCGTTGCTTTTTTCAGATAGATTATCTTCAAATAAGAGATCAACACAGACTAATAGAGATCCATCTGGTATGTGACTTCATGGTTCTCCTGGTCACAAGTTAAGCAAAACATTACTCTTTTAGAAAGGCTTCTTTCCCTTTCATTTTATTTTGCTCGTTAGGTGAATGGCTTATTAAAACAAGCTTAGACTATGCACATCTTAAAGTCTGAAATGTCCGAATTCCTAACCAAGTACCGCAGATTATGGATATAGTGTCTCAGTATATATTAAGTCTGCATTGCACTTCTAATTAGAGTGTATATCATATATATATATATATATATATATATATATATATATATATATATAAT
>JAPMOQ010001952.1:0-14454 GCA_026543055.1 Argiope trifasciata | reverse complement strand
TAATCGTATGCCAAGAATTAATCGCCAAAAAATTTCTCATGGTTGCCATGATATATTCAGTAAAAATGCTAAATCTACTCTAAAGATTATTTCCTAAGTACAAAGTGCCAATACCGTGCAAGGCATTTTCAGGGGTAACATTTTTATTTATGAGTATGTGATAAAGCGTTGTGAAGAACACTTTCTCTGGTTTTGAAGTACATTTATTCATTCAAATAAGCTAAAATTTAATTCTTTATTTTTTTATTCTTGGTATTTAGATATTTTTTTCGACTGGAAATATATGTAAGTTTTAATGGCTTAGAAAATGATTATTGGATCACGATTATATGCCATATTGACAGACATTTTCTTTTCTCTTAGACTTAGTTTTACTCACTATTAAACCATTTTTTTCTTGAGGGCTGCTTTGTTGTTATTGCTATTACTTATGGCACTTTATAATTCCGCCGACCATTATCTGACAGCGATTTAAGCCGAGGGAGCATCTATTGTTTTTTCAAAAATTCCAACTTGGACCAAGTGTACGTCTTAGTACTTCACTCACCACATTCACCTGTACTATCTCTTTTTACAGGAGGGTGCATTCACATGTCCCACTGATAGAATAGATGAGATGAACAACAACGCCCGAACCTAGACTCGAGTCCAGGAAGCCCAAATCGCGGAGAAGACTCACTATCTCAATACCAGAACACCTATGGGCTGCTTTGCTTAGTTACAAAATTTATCCCACCTTTAGCAAAGCATTCGAGAGACTATTATCTCTAAACTGGATATAAGAATAAGATAGTGTTATGAGTCTATAATTTTGCTTCTCCGCTAAGTGAGTCTCGTAGCAAAGAAAAGAGTTTAGTAGATAACTCTATAAGATGGTGAATGGTTGATGAGTCAATGTCCCCAAGCTTTGGCGACAAAAATGAAGAATCCCACATATTTGAGAGTATTGACGATATTTCTTTTAGGACTCATGTTTCGGTTTTGTTCAAGGAAATGGGAGCTATAAAAGCAAACTCTCATAGCAAAGAAAATATCTCTGTTAGGACTCATCTTTCGGTTTTGTTCAAGGAAATGGGAACTATGAAAGCAAACTCTCAAAGCATATAATGAGTGAAAGTACTCAAAATGAGTATAAATGAGTGAAAGTACTGTTAGGTGTATAAATGAGTGAAAGTACTGTTAGGTGTATGAATGAGTGAAAGTACTCAAGTTGAGCTGAACACAAAAATTGTGAGTAAATCTACCTTTTTGGTATTTATCTTCAGTTAGTTTTCTTTAAGTACTTTATGATGCTGCAGTTGTTAAACAGCGATTTGGTGCTTGTGGGCTGTTGTTTATTGCAAGTATTTTCTGAACGCTTCACCTATGTTTTTCTATTAGGCTTTCGTGGATTCTTCTAAAATGAAACATTCTTATATCTAGCTGAAATCTGTTGGATTTTTTTCACCATATTTCCACTGGGCAGATTTATATAACTTTTAACAATTTCTTTATATTAATAATAATTAAAACCAGAAAAATATCTTAATGGAATCATTTAAAATTACGAATGATGTCACGCCTAATGATATAGAATATCGACGTTCAGTGAAGATTACTTAAGAAAAAGAACGAATAGTTTTACCTTCTTTAAACTTTCACCTTTTCTTTAAACTGTCACCTTTCTTTCTTTATAGAGTAAGTAATATTTATTTGCTTTTATCGAGAAAAATATCTTTGTCTCTAAAAGATTTTTTAAATTTTAAGATTACCTGTTCACTTGCTAAGTATCCACTTTTGAGATCAGACCTCTCTAGGAACCTCTCATACTTTGATAGAAATCTTGGGACGTCTTCTTCAATCATTTGTTTGAATAGAGCAATCTGGTAATATAATTTTAAAAAATAATATTTTACATGTATTGATATTCTTAATAAATATACACATTACATCAAAATAATTATAAGTTTTAATTAAATGTACAATAGTAAAAAATGAATTGCTTTTCAATTGAGTAATTATATAATTTATAAAGTAAAATTCATTCAATATTGTTTTGACCAAGAAATGAAATATTTACAAAAGAAAAAAAAAGACCGAAGAATTAAAAAAATAACAATGTTCCATGTCATGGGTCATAGAAAGTAAATCTTGCAAGCATTCAAAGTTCGCCTATGAGAATTTTCTTTATTTCAATTTCAAAAACAATAAATTATATTTACATCAGAGCATATGTGCTATAATTATGAAAAAAGGAATGTTATAAAGATATAAATTAAATGCATGCACTTATTAATATTTTTAAATATCCTTTGAATTTAATAAAAAAAATCCCTTTTAATTTAAAAATAGCTTATTGTGAAAAGATAATGCTTTTTTAATCGAACTCTTTAAAAAAAGAATTCTATTCAAATAGATAATATTCCAAGATTGATTCTTTCCCTCTTCAAATGTAAAATAATTACTTTAACACTTCATTTTCTTTTATCAAAACTTTTATTTAAAATGCGTTTCGCACTTTTGGTCCCTTATCTCGATATTCCGAAGATCGAAGCAAATACAGATATGAGCAATCGAGAGTTTTATTCCCAACGCAAACGATTTTCAAAATGATAAATACAGAAAAATCGAGATCTGACCCAGATAGCAACAATGAAAGAGAAAATTCATTCAACGACTTCCATAATTTCTGTAATATGTAGAAAGCAATTTTTATCATGAGAATGTTAGACTAATACTCTATCTATAAATTATATTTTGCAATATGTACGATTGAAAAATCTGTTAAACACTTTACAGATGAAATTATATTTAATTATTTTAATCATATCTTATATATTATTTTATGCATTATATATTATTACTTATTATTATCATGCTAGATTTTTCTATAATATTCTAGACGAAAATATAACAGATTGTAACTCCTTGGATAGCAGATGTTCATTCAAAAATAATTTTTCAAAACTTTCATTGGTTTTTAATTTTAAAAAAATCAATAATCCAATGTTTTCTCAATAATTCCGGTGTACAAAAATATCTTTTACGCGAAATTAAATTAAATATTAAATCAAATAAAATTTAAAAAATAAAATTTTCAACGACATAAACTTTATTTCTGTAAAATTTTTTTAGAATTTTTGGTAAATTTATAAAAATATTCCTGAATATAGGGAAGACCAGGGCTAATTGTAACAATTTTTGAGGAATTAATTATATTTTTGAATTTTTTGAATATAGCAATTTTTTATATCGTAATTATTCATTCATAATATGTCTAAGAAAGCATTCAAAAATTTCTAAGGTTTTGTACTAGAATTTCTTTTTCAAAATTTATCGCATATTTTACCCACACTACACACGAATTAATTATTAACTATTTTGCTAAAAATACTATTAGAACAAAAAGTACGAAAGAATAATTAAAAATTTACATTTCGTAAGTGTTCTGCAAATCGAAAAAGTTAGGGAACCTGTATGATATTAGGGTCAGTTTAAGTAAATCAAGAATTTTACTTTTAATGATATACAACTGATTTTCAAATAGAAACCTTTTACGTTTTTGTACATGCTCCATGATGAATTTGTGTCCCCAAAATAAGAGTGATGTCAAGAGGTGTCAATTTGTTGTACGGAAGTCAGACCCTTCATGGAAAAAAATCCCTGGTTTGAATCCCTGCTTGAAGGCGACCCTTGAGAAAGTCCTCATTCCGGATTCATTATATCTTTCTGTGTGGTTATTTAGCTTTAAATGTAATATTTTTTTATTAATATTTATTCAAATTTTGTTCAGTCCATTTGTGTTTTAGTTGTAGCAGCATTAGCGTTCTGAAATTACGATGTATATTTTATTATAAAGGTTCAGTAAATTTCTGTAGGTAAAGTGCACATTGATTGTTTTTGGATTGATAGTGCAAAAATTTCGCTTAGTCCAGATCAAAACATAAAAGAATTCCCGATATGTCCGCATTCTACGGCACATCGCCACTTTGTAGAGTTAAATCTACTAAAAGTGCTGATCTAGGAATCCTGAAATAAAACAATAATCACCTGTTGTTTGGCGTCCAGCTTGGAGATTTGGTTTCCTCTCACTTTAGAGAACATGACACCCAATCCGTCCATGACCATATCACAAATGGCGGCCTCTTCGTTATTTTTACCAACGAGATCTGAAACAAGTTTTAACATGATTACACTTAAAAATTCATTTCCACAATTTTATGAGTGAAATGTATTGAGATTGTCAAATATGCATACCCAATTCTCTGGCTAAGTATCGGGGAATTCCATTTTGTTGAGCGACTACTTTCCCGTTAACAAGCAGAACTGGTAACACACCGAATGGGGACTCTAAAGAGATATTGATAGAAAAAACATTCATTAATCAAAGGCAAAGTGAAAAAAAACCCTTAATAAATATAAATACTATAATAGATTTATTCTTTTTTATCTAATGTATAAATACATGACTGATGTGGTCCATTTTAATGCTGAGCCCTTCGGATATACAAACAGGTAATCTTCCTATAGGAATCTACCTTTATGGGTACTTATTTATTTATTTAATACCCATGTTAAATCGCAAAAAAGTGAACCTTCATCACTTTGGAGAAAAGCAATTTTGTTCTGGCATTTTGATATAATTTAAAAATCGCCAAGTAAACTCGTGAATTTCGGATTAAAGCTGGTCTATCTTGGAATAATCTGAAAATCGCCAAGTAAAATCAGAATTAAGACTCGGAATCGGAATTTTGGCATTTTACATACTATGGAGTCTTGGTACTATCTGAAAATCACTAAATAAATTTGGAGGCTGTAAAAATAAACATCAAAATTTTCAGCAATTATGTTTATTAGGTTTTGGTCAGGGTTATGGATAGGTTTTGAAATTAGGATAGTGGGTCGTGGGAACAAAATTTAAATCTTTATCTAAAGATCCAGCATGCAATGTAACCCATCACCATCATAATAATAATTTTTAAAAAATAAGGATCTCGTATCTGAGTGATGCGGATACAAGAAATTTCTGGTATCGATTTCTTTCATTTGATCTCTATTCAGAATTAGGAGATTCCAGAATATTTTTCGTTTAAAAAGAGATGAGAGAGCTATTATTTGACTAGATTTTTAATTTTGACTCTTAAAGCTACTTGCACTACAGAATGTTTAAAGTCTTTGATTCGAATTCTTCACTCACAGAGAGAGGGAGGAAGGGAAGATTAGAAACAACAAATGCATATAATAATAAAAAAATTACCTTCCTCAGCTTCGTATATTCTGTCTGGCGAGTCAACCTTTTCATCATCGTATTCGACATCTTTGTACTGTAGTATGAGCCTGGCTAATTCTCCTGCTGTGGGATACACATAGTCGATGATCTTGTACCTGGCCATGGCTATAAAATAAGTGTACAAATAAGAAAATTATGATTATATAATTTTGTATTATATATTTGATTTATCACCCAAAATAACTTTATAAACACAGTGAAATTTTTGATGAAAATTGGGTTGGATAAAAAACAATTTTAACCTTTAGACTGCGGCTACCCAAACTCGGAAAAGTTCCTTTGAATACGGCGTTTAGTGTTAGAAACTACAAGATGCTTTCCCCTTCTTTTAAGGGTGGTTTTTGAAGAAAAGCTCTTCGATTTCAACCACCCGTAGAGTTAATTGGTCATCTGTCCGTTCCGTAGTAAGCGGGTTGCCTTTTTTTGCGGTTTCGTCTCTGCCGAACTCTAGAGTAGGCTTTTAATCGCAGTTTTATTTTTTTCTCACTCAAAATTATTTCATCAATTCTGTAGTAAAAAATATTGCATTAAATATTATGAAGTAAACAAATTGCAAATACGATATATGCTAAATAGTTAGTACATTGAACAAAAAATTTTCAATTGTACTTAAAATTAAATCCATTTCTCAAGCTTTACTGAAGCTGCGAATTAAACTGACATTGCTTGAACACAGCATTGTGAATTTTACTTTATTTTTTATAATTTTAACTCATCAATTTTAATAAAATGTAACGATTTGTGCATATTATATATATATAAAGATCCTAATTGTTCATATTTTTTTTAAGTATTCACATATCTTCGGGCATTACACGGATAACAATTCTCTATTGTTCTGCAAATTAAAAATATCTGCAAATGTTTTTTATAATAATATATTATTCCCATAGTAATCGAATATAATTTTTATTCCCGACATAGTTCAAACCGTTTGTAATATAAATTACTAGTAGCGTTTTTCCATTATATTGCCGATGCTTAAAATTTAAATTGAAAACATTTTTTGCTGAGAATTTTAATTTCTGATTACAGAGTAGTATTTTTTTTTAAAAATATGCTCAGTTTTGTAGACATTCAGTAGCTTAATTATATATAAAAAATTTTCTTCACAAAATTTACTGATAAGTAAGTAATCAGCAGATTTAAGACAATCAATATAACCAACAATAAAGTAAGACTTGAAATGAATTCGATACATAAGATATGATTCATAAATTAAAAAGTTTATAAATTAAATTAAATTATTAAGTTACATTATTTCATGTTAAAAGTTTTTAACTTTATTTTTGAAGCTCTTTTTTCTGTATAAAATTCTCGATTATCAGCATTCATTATTCAATACTAGTATTTTTACTAAAAAATGATTTAGATTATCTTTGAGAAATACTTAGAATTAAATATAGAATTCCTGACTTTTTAATGCAATTTTGTTTTATTTCAAAGCAAATATTTCCGGAATAATTCGAGATTTCAATTATTTTTCAGTGGACTGAAACAAAGCTATAAGATTTTAATATTTCTTTTCTGTTACTTGAACGCATGGAGAAACTAATTATTATTTTGATAGATTTTATGAATCTCCTTCATTATTTTAAAACTTTCTAACGTTTACAGAATTAGGAAATATTAAATCCATCGTTTTCATAAATAATTACAAATAATGGTGAAGCCATGAGTTTAATTAAACATCATAATCAAAATATATTTCTAGAAGAAATATATCGAGTTCAAGTATGAAAATTTAAAACTGAAAAAAAAATGTAGGTATCATTTCGTGTTGAGCACCGATTACCTTCATTAGACCATAGCATGATACGAAACATCAAATAATTCTTGGTTCAAATATTTATCATTCGATTAGATGGACTCAACTATAAACATATATTAATATAAAGTAGTAAATTTTTTGAATAAAATTTTTTAGTTATTAAGCATTGTTCTGTTTAGTGACAAAGGAAGTCTTTTTAACCAATTCTTGTTTGAGATTTAAAAAAAATTTATTTCATTTTTATCAGTTAAAAGAAAGAATTGTTTTATTTCCCAAAACATAATTTTTGCTGTAATTGCAATTAATAATTCATATAATTTTTAGGATTAAAGTGGCTTTAACTTTCTAAACTTTTTTTTTATCAAAATATATTTTTTGACAAATATTTTTCTCTAAGGAGTGTCTTCAGTTTTTTCATTTCATTTTTATTTTGAAGGAATGGAGTAATGATTTTTAAATGAAGGAACGAAGGTAAAGAACAATGTTTTCAATCAAGTACTAGTCAAAAATGAAATTATGCTATCTCATTCGGTACTCACTCCCCTAGGAAGTTTAAAAGGGAATGTCGCCAAAACACGGTCAAAAGTTTCATTGTCGCCAACAGTGATTACAATAGTTATTCCCGACCCTAAGGGGCGCGACACAATACGGAGGGAGTTTTATCAGGCAATTACGGCTCAGCTGGAAAGCTGAAGTGGGGAAAGGAAATCCAAACTCGTTCCTGGTACAGCAGTTGTACCGAGCCGTACGGAAAGGTAAAAAAAATCCTGGTACAACTGTTGTACCAGCCGTAAGCTAAAGGTTAATAGCATTTTTATTCAAATGTCCATACAAGTGAACAATTTGCTTTAATCTAGGTTAAATATTTGCTACGTACACAACCGACGAAGGTTGAAGATGTATATTGAAAAGGGTTGATGGAAAGAGTTATCCATTAATGCGTATAAAAACACGACAAGATTCTAACCGGGTGTTAGTCAGAACCGGTACCAAGGTGGAGCGTCGAAATCCGCAGTCCGCAATTCCAAGGTCTCTCTTCTTCTTCAAAAGCAAGGCCTGTTCTTTATCGCTGTACAAAGCCCGCCTCCTTAATCGCCATTCGTCCAAGTCAGTTCTCCGTCGGCCAATCGGCTAGCAAAAATTTCACTCAATTTGGCTCTAGTCTTTCTTGCAATTGACCACGCGTCCTAGCAATTGATCTCTCTGGAACACGAGCCAGTGATATTCCTTCACCAAGGAATCACCCGACATCCAGGTGTTGGACTCTCCTTTCTTTTGAAGAAGCGACAGGTTTCTTCTCTACAACGGACTCTACGTGTGGTTTAATGATCAGATGCACACCAATCGGTGAAAAGGAGATTCCCCAACTTGAAGTCTGGCGGCTTTTAACAATGGAGAATTTTAACAGAGGATGGGTAACTGTCTGGAAATGCCGCTAATCGTTATTGGGAGAAGGGAACGCTACAATATTCTTAGAAGTGTCTAATTTCGGGAAATAATTAAATTATCAAAAATTCTTTAATATCTTATTCTTGTTTTGATAAGTATTTTATGTTGTTCTTTTCAAAATCCATAATTACGAATTTTTTTTGCGATTCATTTAAATTCATACATATTACACAACATATTTCCAAGAGAGATAATTAAGCCTCATTTTTAATGGTTTGCTGATTTGGGATGCCATTTGCATTTTATGGAAATTTGGCCATGCTATAATTTAATAAATGCTTAGTCAATTTTTCGTATGAGTTTGCTTCTTTCTTTTTCACTTTTCATTGTCTTTTGCTTTGCCCGAAATATATTTTATCAGCTTGTAGTTTGCCCGTAATCTGTTTTCATTTTTCGTGTTGTTTCTATCCTGTACAATTTTTTTATAATAATAAGTATAATAATAGACAAAAAAATTCGAACTCGAAATTTTAATGGGTGCATAGTTTTCAGATCTTCCTGAGTTCTAAAAATATATTTGTCCATTTATTCGAGACTAGATTTGTGACATAGATAACTCAAAAACTCTTTGAACTAGATTGATGAAATTTGGTATGTGGTTTTCACACTACACTAAATTTGCAGATTTCCTTCCATCAAAATTTGAGCAAAATCTACCCAGATGAATTTTTTATGTCCTACTATTCGAATATAAGTTGATACAATAACTACAAAAAGAATAGAGCCAGATAAATTAAACTAGTTACGCAGATTTAACATCGATAGTTAGAAATCTATCAAATTTTGAGCCAATCCAAATCCAGCCCAGGGCTGATCTCCTGTTGATGAGAAACATGTAAACTGGATACTGAAAAGTGGAATTTTAACAAATCAAATTTCGTCTCTAATTTTGTCATTAAAAGAATAGTTTTGGAACAAATTTTTATTTCAATTGTTTGGGAAAATTGTGTTCAAAACACACATTCTTTTTTCGGATGTTACTTACCGCAAGCCAGAGATTAATCGCCAAAAAGCTCGCCAAGTTTAAATTCAGTAAAAATGCTAAATGCACTCCAAAGATTCCTATTTCGCAAAATTATTGCACTCCAATGCCAGGCATAACGTTCTTTGCGATAACATTTTATTAAAAAGAAGGCCAGAAAGTTTTGAGGATATTACTTCTGCTGGTTTTATTTTGTATATCTTCATAATGGTTTTATTTTGTATATCTTCATAATTCTCATTTATAAAAATATTTTTGTTAAATCAAACAACTTGGTTTTCTAAGATTCAAAATCAGTACAACCTTATGATGCTCAATATTTTTGATATTCTTATATTAAAAAATTGAGTTTTGGCGTTGAGAATGTTGCGAAAATCACCAGAAATAATTTTCTCAAGAGATATAATTTCATTTCTCCTTCATATCACTAACACTGCTTCAAAAGATTACAATTGCAGCACCACGAGATGGTGTTTTATTACATGTCAAATGCATAAAAGAATAAAATCGAACAAGAATTCTTAAAATTAAGATGTAAACAAAAATACATTTTAAAAATTCATCAAATTAGAAAAAAAATATTGTCTTATTAAAAAATATTATAAAAGCCAAGTCAATTTATTTTATGTAATCAGAACAGTTGCAAGAAGAAATATTAGGCAAAGTCAAAAAATATAGCTTCATTCCAAGAAAATCAGAATTCTGTTTGACACATTTTATGAGATCCACAAGCCTGTGCTCAAATAGCAATTTTGTCTTTTTATTTGGAAGTGCACAAAAAGTTGGGGGATTCAATCATAAAAATCAATTGAAATATTACAGTTAAAGACATTTTTCGCATTTAAGGGACATTAACAATACTCACGTTTATGTAAATATAACAATCCATATATCCTAACATGCTGCACCAAATCATACTACATTATTTTATAATATTATGTGATATTGCACTCATTACGAATATTTCTCATTACCGTACAGTATAATGCAATACGGGGTGGTTTATATATTTTTTATTTTTACGGCTTCTTTTCTGGTTATAAGATTTAAAAAGAAAGATTTCCAAGAACGTGAATTGTTACATAAAATTTTCATAGGCAACACGTGCTGAAATCGGTAGTATTAACTTGCAGTTTTATTAAAAAATGTTCATGAATTCAAACTTTAAAGAGCATATAATTGCTTATTGAAAAACAACTCCTTTAATTGATTAAATTAGCAACACTTGCGTTATAAAATAATAATTTTCGTTTATCTCTCTGAAATGACGGCATATAAGTGGATAAAATATTTTTGATTTATTTCTCTTTGAATGTGATCTATGAACTAGATTTCTATTAAGAATAAACGAGAGTTATGTGTATAATGTTATAATATTAATTGAGATTAACATTTGAATGCGAAGTGCTTTTTAAAGAAATGACAATTTCTGTTAGGTCTGATCTGATAGAACCTTCAAAATAATCCACATTGTATGACTTTGAAATAATAGTTGAAAATATAATAACCAAGTTTTCAAATACCTTCTATTGATTACAAAAAAAAAATGTGGTTAGCATTTAAACGACTGAAAGCACTTTAAGAATAAGAAAGTAAATATAACAATCTCTACCCATAGCATGCCGCACTATATCGAACTATATTGTTATACAATATTGTACGATATTGCCGATAACGAATATTGTTAAGTACATTACAATATAGTGCAATACATGATGCTTGTTTATTTTATATAACTCATTATATGCAAAATATTTTTATTACTTATTATTTTAAGTAATGCCTGCTAATTATTATGATTTTTTAGTCTGATATTTTAACATTATGAATGAATCTCAATCTTCCTAAATCTGAATTTATCTTGCTAAAAATTAATTATTTTATGGTTTAGTTAGAATCCATAAACTCTATTTAGAAGTTTTATTAGAAGCTCTATTTCTTCCTGCTCTCTTTAACTCTTAAAAATTTATATATATATATTTTTTAAATAGTCAGTTTAATGTGGATGCGTATTTTTTTTTCTCTGAATTTTGATGGATTTTATAGCAATTTTTGTACCATTTTTCAACATTTTTTATTGTTGTAGTGAATTTTAAACTGCTTTTATTGACTTTTTTAGAAATTTAACTATACAAGTTTCTTTCTCCGTTAAATTAACAGATGAAAGATTCTGTTTAAGATCTATTTCGTTTAATAACAGAATAAAGAAAATGAAATTACAGTACTGCGAATATTCAAACAAAATTAATTCGAGCTATTTACATTTTTAACAGCATTATGACGTCATAAGATTTGATACATTTTGAAAGTTCATACATACAATAAATGGAACAGCATAAAGCTATTAAAACATATATTTCAATTACTCAACAAAAATATTTATTTGCGGTTCGAATGTGGGGGATTCAAATATTGCTGATTTTTCTGTTAGAAAAATTATCAATAAAATATTCAATGGAGTAAAACTTATTTAAATCTCTAAAATCTCAATGAATTTTCAAATTTAAATGATGCATTATTCTAATGTATTTCTTGCTATCGTCAAAAAGAGCAAAACATTTTAAGGTATCCGACTACGTTCGAAGGAAATTTTTTGAAAAATTGGATTTTTTAAAAATTGTTTAAAGCTATGGTTTTTAGATGTGTTGTCAATTATAATACAAAATACTATAAACAAAATAAAATTATTTGAAAATAGAATGTATTTTGATAAATAGGAAAATGTGTATGAAATTTTAAGGAAAGTTAACCGAAACGGTTAACATTCTACTCAAAACTGTAATACAGCAATCCTATTTCTCTTTGTACACAAGTTATAGAGTATAATGACCAATGAAATGAACCAAAATCTAGGAAACATTTTGAACTGCAAAGTAGTTATGGTGGAAAATATATGTATATATGGATTTTTTTCCATTATTTCCCAACTTAATTTTTCTAAAAACACCTATAAATGAAAAAGTATTTCCCCGACAATCAAATTTTTGGTTCAATTCATTGCCCATGTAAATTAAAACAAAAGCTGGAAATTTTATGCTAAAACCTCTATTAGTTTTTGGGATATCATGTGAACGTTGGAGAATTTTTATGAAAATTAAATTTTTGGGAAAATTGAATTTAAAGACAAATTTTGCGTAATGAATATGTGACCCTGGATGATGTGTCAGACCTTCTTTTTCCTAGAAAAAATGAACTGCTTTGGGTAGAGAAAATTCTGAATTGCAAGAAATATTAGTAATAAAAAAATTCGCCCCTGTTGTCTATAACCGTGTTTTTTAAGTAGTCGGATACCTTAAACTACTAAAAGTATATTTGCTAAATTGACATGCTGTTTATATCCGCTTATAGTGATATTAGAGAGATCCTAACAAAAGACAAAAAAAATTTGAAAAAATCATGTAAAAAAAAGATAAGTCAGTACAAATACTTTGATATAGAAGACTGTTTCGTAAATTTTTTAAAAATCAAAGCCAACGAACTTAAAATATTACGCAATGTTACATAAATAAACAAGCGATAAAGGAGCAATACTTCCTAAACAAAAAACGAAAATCCTTGTACTTTTAACAAGTCAATGATCTTAAAAGGTAATAGCGCAATTTTTCAAATTTGACACAATTTTAATTTCAATGAGTTAAGTTTAGTACACAATTTAACCGAAAAGATGCAATTGATTATAACTATCAATTACTTTAGATTATATAAAGTTAGCAGAAGTTAGTGTGAATTTTTCATGTCCTATAATTTTGAAATTATACTAATATAGATTTCAATTCATTTTATTTTCTTAAAGAAGATTAACTTAAAGTGAAGAAAATTCCGTCTCTTCTCTTACGCCTCACAATATTTGTCTAATGCTTTACAATTTACGTTTGCCAATTATTAATGAAATATATAGATTCGAAAATGGGTAATTTATTACCTACAAGAAGTATTAGGAGCAACAATTACCTGTAATACTTAATTTTAAATTTTTAATGAACATTTTTTGTTCAGAATGCATAGAAGCACATTTTTTAGGTAATTCTTAGACAGCAAATGCAGATGAAATCTGTTAAAATATATTTTCATAATACGCGTTTACTCATATATTTTAAATCAGAAGTCATCATCAAAATAAAATTTCAAATCTTAATACACGTGCATTAAGAAAAAAAGGAAAGATTTAATCCCTGTTAAACATAAAAATGAATGTCAATCTACAGGTATGATCGGGGGGTATGATATGGGGCTACAGGTATGATCGTTTGATCTACACTTACGAAATTTAGGATATATATTGAGGGTAAGAATGCGCATCTCAATTTGAATTTTTCGAAGTATTGTTTGATTTAATTCATTAAAATATTTTATAAAAGATTTTGTGAAATTTTAATTCATTTTAGCTTATTAAAAAATTAAGTGAATTTTTGGTGTTTTTCTGTTATAATTTCTGAAAATACAACAGTAATAAATAAATTTCATACCTTTTGAAAAGTTGAAAAAGAAACCTCTTTTTTTTAATGAAACCTATTTTATAATCGAGCAATTTTTTTTTCCAAATTTTTTGCCTATAGTCTCTACATGCTGTCTTGAAATACAAGCCCTTTTCATCGTTTCATTAAATATTTAAACATTCGATTTCTTCCATTGCTGAAAGTAATAGAAGAATAACTCTGTTTAAATCTGTGCAATTTACAAGAATGATAAAAAGTGGTTACAGTATCACCAAATTTAGAAGATAAATGAACAGTTTGGGATGGAGCTATATTGTATAGGACTTGTCACCACTTGTTCATCATTGGGCATATCTTATACAAACATAATTTTGAAGTTTTGAAAAAACTTTATTAAAAAAATGTGTTATAAAAATTATATAATAAAAAGGCGCAGATACTACATCTACCAATTCGGTCTAGCTGAAGGATTTTTAGCTATCAAATTCAGTACAATTACAAAAACGTTTTAGAATGCAAACTTTTAAAAGAAATTATATATTTTTTT
>JAPMOQ010001942.1:0-12976 GCA_026543055.1 Argiope trifasciata | reverse complement strand
GTAAAACATAATTGATAAGAAATCAAATCTTTTCATTATCTCATCTCTCGAAATTTAACCATGAGTTTTTGAGAGAATAGTTTCTTTTTGTCTTTGAATATTGTTGTCATTAATTTTAAATCTAACATTCTGAATTAGAGGTAAAGTCGCAGCTTCGATATAAAGAGTTCTTTGTTACAGGTTTTCTTAAATCTGAACCTCTTTAACTATATGAATATGCAAGTTCTGAGTTTAGTTTATGAGGATGAAACGCTGTCGTATTGGGAGCATGCGAAATTTCTAGAACGATTGCATTTAACATCATTCTCACTCTGACTACAGTTCAACATAACGAAATTTTGTTTTTATTTGAAACGGGGCCTTACTAATACTGAAATATCTCTGAGTTAAAATAAAATTGTACTTGGAGTGGAATGTCAGAAGTAATTCTTCGTTGGTATTGAATAAAGTTTTCAATAATGTGTCAAAATTTTCCCTAATATTTAGTTTTTTTATCATTACATTACTACTTTCAATAACATCAATAAAAACTAAAAAAAAATGTTGAAAAAAGAAAAATCTTAAAACAAAACATTGTATCAAGAAAGAATGAAAAATTTAAAAAGGAAGAAAATCAGGAGAGGATTTTAAACTAATCTGTATGGGGATATTTGAATTACATAAATATCGTCAAACATACCTACCTTTAAAGTAACATTTTATTTCCCTTTAAAGTATGACAGCCGACATTTTCGAAATATTTTCCGATAAAAAAATCCTCTCGGCAAACTGAAAGAATAAGATGGAGAATCTCTTATCATCGGAGTTAAACAATATGGCAAAATAAATTGTTGAAGTCAGAAACGATCAAATTAAGTGTATAAAAAGTTTTTCACGTCCTAATTTTTAAGATATTGCACTTATCGAAAAACTTTAAATATAAAAGTTGTTCTTCTTAAGAAGGTTACAATTTGGTTATCTGAATTTATTTTTATATTTTCAACAGCGAAATTAAAATACCTTCCACTACCATTATCAGTCCTTTGAGCTAAAGAGACATTTCGAGAAATTTTCAATTCTAATAACATTTACATATTTTAAGCTAGTTAAAATATGAAAATGATTACTATAGTAATATGAGCAAAGGAATCTACTTAAAACTGCAGATAGGTACTGAAGACTTAGATTTTTTTTTGATAGAAAAACTGTGGAATTGATTTTATTCATGAAATTAATGTTTGAGCTGAATGATGATTACAACATAAGAATTATTACAGAAAATACCTAAAACATTTACTTATTTTCTAATAATTCAAAGAAAAATATACATAAGTTAGTAGAACAAGGCAAATATCATTTCTTATAATATATAGGAGCCTTTTTCAATTGTCACTGATCTACTTGACTCCTTTAGACATTCCCAATAGGAAGACGTCGTATTGAAAGAAATGTCTACATTTATTTTTGAATAAATTCTTTTCTTCAAATATTTCAGAAGATTTTTCGTTTCCTAGTGTCTTTGCCTTGCAACAAGCAGTTGCAAGGCAAAAACATTATGTTCATATGTTTTATTGTCTTTAAATAGCGCAGTTGCCTAGCAATACTGTCCATGTATGTATGTCTGGTGTTTTTTGAAATGAAGATTCTGTTCTGTTTGTTAAGCAAGCGTTGCGTCTTTTAATTGAATTAGTCGTAAAGACATTGGGTAGATGCAAGCTCAACATTAAAGATGAGAAGATTTATTTAGATTCAATTTATTTGCTTTCTAGTAATATTTTCACTTAAAAGAGAGATTTAATAATAATCCAGACAGGATATATAGTACTATTAAGTAGTAGTTGGTGTAAATGAAATTTTTATAATCTTTTAATGCTTTTTTTAAAGTTTTTTTATAACGTATTTTAAGATCTTTTCTCAGTATGGTTAATAATATTGATGAATGGACTGTTTAGTAAAAGTGTTCAAAAATCTGAAATAATCTTTTTGTCTACTTTTTATTAATTGTATTTATCTTAGTTTGAAAGAGGATAACTGTTCATTCTTTTCCTATGATCATTTATTCAAATACGAGGGATGATCGAAAAAAAAAGTTTCAGCCAGCAGTATTTGATAAGAATAAATTATGGGAATATTCTTACAGATAAATATGACAGATGGTCTATCCATATTACACAGGTCATTCGAACTGATAGTTTAAGTACTGAGAACTGAAACAGTGACAGAAACAGCAAGACGCCTAGAGAAGGGGTCTCTCACAAAGATGCGAAACATGATACGATTTCTGAGGACCAAGAATTTGCCATTATCAGACATTCACAGACAAATCACTGAAGTGTACGGAGATGAAACAATAAATAGACAAGTTGCGAAATGGTGTCTTTCATTAGAAGTGGGAAGTGAGCAAGTGGGAAACTGATATGTTGACCGTATTTTGCTCCAGTGGCTACATCCTTTTCCCCTACATTTACACAGCATTTATATTCATATCAGACACACACACACACAAAGTTCATATTAGACAGGGAAGCTCAAAAAGGTGCCGAGAGCTGCCGCAATAGTCAGATACCTCATTATTACCAAGAGGGTTAAATCAAATTGGTCCAACAGCGTGATAAATGCCTCAACAGATTAGTGCTTAGATATAGGAGTGGCCGACTCATATCTCTTAATTAACGTTTGTTTACTGAGTCTACTTTTAATAAAGCATTTTTCCTTTGCTTTTTAAACTTTTTTGAATCGCCCCTTGTACAATAATCGAAAAGAGCTAGTTCCATTATCAGGAAAAGCACAGCATTGAAAATTTGATTATGTAGAAAGGGATGAAAACATGCCTCAACTGCAGGATAGAAGGTTATATCATGATAGTCATCATATTGTACCTCTTTTATTTCAAGAAACGTTGCAATTAGGAAAGCAAATAATATTGTATTATTATAACAAGGGCATTTCGAATACTTTAAAACCGACGTGCTTCCTTTCAGTAGGACATCCTAAATGTCTCAATCCACTTCTGTTGGTGACTTTCGGATACGACTCTGTTTATGTTCTCAAAAGTACGATGACGCGATTGCCTCATACATTGTTTTTGACGTTGATTAGAGGTAGAAAGATTCTTTGCGGCAAACTGTAAAAGAAGAAAAAGGGGAAAAAACCTTTAGATTTTGAAACGTACATAGTGACCTCATAACAAGTATCAGCATCATATCAGCAAGAACACTAAGTCTAATTTTTTGAAAATCACATTCCTCTTTCACTTTCCAACTATGCAAAGGAAGCACATGGAAAAATGCTGCATCCTCTTTCCTATGACGATAAAGATGACCATGAATACTTTTCAAATTATCATTCGAAATCTTGATGATTATTTTATGCTTATGTCTTAGTCTGACGTATAACGAAAGCACATTTGTTCAAATCTGAATGTCACTATTTCTCAATAGCACTTCTTAACGCTTTAGAAGACTAATTTCTCTGTAAATTGTTCTTGCAAATCTTAAAATCAAGAAACTGCTATTCTATAAACATTACATTAGGTACTACAGACGAACTGATTAATTTTTCAAATTCTGGGAATTTAAAACAAAGATTTTTTAAAAACATTTATAAGTTATTTTAGCTTGTGATAATCGTAAAATTATATTCAACAGGACATTCATGGGATAAGAAAAAATAAAACTATTCTTTTCTTAATTGAAGGATTTTATTTTGTATTTTCTATTCTTCATTTATATGTGAATCATTTAAAGGTAGTTAAAGAGAAAAAAAACGAAAGAGAAAAAAAAATTCAGTGATATTTATTTTTTGATTCCTTTTAATATAACTGCTATCAAGTGTATACAATTAGTAATTTATAAATTAATTTAAATGCTTGATGCATAATATTCTCATTTCTATGGTATTAAAATGATTTTATTTTAATGTTTCTTTTAGTATTTTACACATTACTTAATATAGTGGGAAGGAATATTCCTAATGGATCTTTCCAAATATCATTGCAGAGCCATTAAAATGTGAATTCTCAGAGAAATAAAACATATTGTTATGCAGCGATTTTGGTAATTCACTTTTTGTGATTCCACACATAAACCGAGTATGCTCAAATAATGAAAAGAATTTATCTTTGTATGTCTTCAATAATAGAAAAAAATAAACAATTAGTTATTTGGGTACGTAATGGGAGCTTTTGAATTTGATTTTAGAAATAATAAGTTTTTTAGAAAATTAAGTAAAAAAAATTTTTTTAATATCCAAAAAATATAAAAATATATTTCACTATAAAAACATGAAGTGAGAAAAAAAATGAGTCATAACGGATTCTTTAATTTTTTGGTTATTTTTTCTTATAGCCCCTTGAAATGAAATTCAATGCTAGAGCTCCATCTTAAAGAATATTCTTCGCAGCCTTTAAATCAATTTTAGTAGAGTTAACCTTCCAGCAGGCACGTGTATTTGAGAGATACACTAGAGATGAATTTCGTTTTATACTTCAGATCTGGTGGCACTGGGAACGCCCGTCTTTGGCTATTTGTCCCCCTCCCTTTGAACCACTTTCGGTTGTAGTCATAAGTTTGTAGCTTTAATAGGTGTCTGCCGATCGAATATTTGTATTTTTGAGATACGCGCGAAAGTTCATGTAAGTTTTTGTAGAATCTGATTATGTATGATTTTAAAAATAAATCCATATTATTTTAGACTGGCGACAGCTGGTAAATGTACTTGCGAAGAAAAATGTTGAAAAAAGGCACCCACATCTTTAAAAAGTGAGTAAAATCAAAGGTGCTAAAGAGAAAAGTCGATTAAGGTATTGAAGAAGTGGGTGATGCGACGTCAGGGAAAAAAGATGCAAACCCTGCCAAAAAGAAAAGTGGACTAGAATCACGAGGTTCGGTTGTGAGATTTGATAGAAATTTATATGTTTGGAGCACACTAAACACATTTTCTCAAATTGCAACACTGCAATGAAATAACAAAGATACTATTTTCTTCCTTTTCATATCTAACTTTCAATTACTTTTTCCTCTTTATAGATAAATTCTATATTTTTGCACTTCTATATTTTATATGCAAATTGTTCTTTCAAAATATTGACAATTTCATTAATATTATTTTTAAACCAATTCAGTTAAATTGAAGGCATTTTATTGTTTTTATTCATTTATAATCATTGTGGTCATTCATTCTATTTTTATATTGTTTCTGCTTTAAGCTTTTTTAAGTAAAAGATGTTTAAAGTGATTGTAGTGATTAATCCTAACCTATTTACAATATAATTTTAATAGTTAAGCTGTTGAAAATTTACAATTTACTATAGCGTAAGTGGGAAATACGCGCGACATTTCATGTTGGTATGACGCCCACTAGAAGGTTTATATCCTAGATATTCTTCGAAGACAAGAAAGTTTTCAAACATTATTAAAAGAATGTATGAGTGACTATTGAATATTAAAATCAGTATTTGTCACCTACTGTTAAACATCTAATTTTAAATATAAAAAGGGAGATATATATTTTAAAAATAATTTTTTTTTATCAATTCTGTTTTTATGTACTTGAATTTGACAGTTAACTTCAATGAGATTCTGGAAATCATTATAAAACAATTGAAAAATCTGTTCATATGAAAAGATATCTTATTCTCTATTTCATGGTCTACTAAAAATATAGATTTTTACATTAAATGTGAAAAATATGTTCTGGGCTTAAAATTAAGATGGTTTTCTATAAAAACATTTTAGAATTTAGAATTTCACAAATAACTTTTAAAAGTAATGAATAATATTGCATAAATTATACAAATTTATAAAGCATTGTGACTTTCAATTAAAAAAAAATAGGAAGTAAATTCCAAATGGCTTATTTTGAGATAAATTTAAAAACTTTAACGGATATGGAAAGAAATAATCATAATTTAACATTTATCTATTGAATGAATCATGATTAGGTGATTTTTATTGCTCTTTCCTTTTGAGCTTGATAATATTTGTAGCATGGAGGCTTTCTCAAAATGACATTATATGATCTTTTTGATCAAAAAGTCGTTAATTTTGTGCAAGAAGACCTAAGTATCTACAGTTATATAATTTGGCAAGTAATTTATTCTGGCGTAGTAGTAAATTCCAACCTGGAAATAATTTTTCCAACTTTTAGTTCAGATTATTTAAATTAAAAAGTAATTGAAATTTCAACATATATCTTGATATCATTTCCGCTTGGTATCCTCGAAACAAATATTTACTATTTAAAATTAAAAAAAGCGCAAGATAAGTGATATCATAATTCTCTATCTTTAAATTTTCCTTTAGGAGAACAAAGATTTCAAATTTAGCCTTATAAACAATTATGTAATAATGATTTTTATTAATATTAGCCAGCTCAAATAAGAAGCAAGTTTGTGATTTCAAAATAATCACAAACTTAGTAACAAAATTTTGTGATAACAAAATAATCACAGTAATCACAAACTTTGAAAATATTAATTGCTCTTTCACAATGAAAAAAAATTGGATTTTTGACAGTTTTTTGTAATCAGTATTTCGAAGATGGTGTATTAGAGGTTTTTAGAATGGCTTATGCAATTAGAACCATGCAAATATCGTAACCTTTAAGCTGAATTGTTAGAATGCAATGGCTGCTGTAATATAGTTCTGTGAATATGTTCTGTAATATAGTCCTGTAATATAGTGAATCTGTGCTGTAATATAGTTCTGTTGAAATTTACAAAGAATATTATCTTCTAAGAAAAAATTAGCTTTTGTTTGATTGTTTTATTACGATTTCACTCCTACATTGATTTCAAATTATAATTTTGAATCTTTTTTTTGAATTTTTGCTCCAGATCACAATTTACTACAAATACTCATTTTGTATTCATGTATATTTTAATACATCAGTTTCTTTAACTCCTCTTTTCTTCACTGAAACAATTTATGCAGAAAAAATTTATGTGAGAAAGAAATTAGGCTGTTCGCAAAAAAATAATAGCTCGGAAATAAAAGGTACGAATTTACCAATCTACTTCATACACTCATTTATATTTTCTGTATAACTTATAAAATTAAATATAATAATAAAAAGACAAAAATTTAATGCGTTGAGATCAATAAGTTGTATGCCAAAATTAAATATAAATCAGTAGAGTAATAAGAATTTGATTTATTTTTCTACTAAATTATAATATGAAAAGAATCCCTAGTTTATGTTTTAATTTTCAATATAGCTGCGATAAAGGGATATCATAAGTAATATCATAAGTGATATAATAAGTGATATCATATTTCACTATTTTTAAATTTTCCTTTAGGATAATAAAGATCTCCAATTTGGCCTTATGCACATGTATGTAATAAGGATTTTCTGCAATATCAGATAGCTCAAATAAGAAGCAAGTTTATGATTTAAAATTAATTTGAAAATATTAATGGCTCTCTTACAAGGAAAAAAAATATTGGTATTTACACAGCTTATTGTAATTAGTATTTCGAAGATAGTGATTTTTTTCAATGAGAAATATTTAGAATGGCTTATGCAATTAGAACCATGCAAAAATCGTAATGCTACAGCTGACAAATAATCATTCCCAAAGGTAATTGTTAAAATGCAATGGCTACTGTAACATGATTCTGTGATTGCGAAAAATTACGATTCAAGACTGAAATAATATGTTGCTACAATATGTTTCTAATTTATTAATCACATCATTTGATACCATTGTCTATCTTGTATTATTTTTTTAGAAATTTACGAAGCAGATTATCTTCTAAGAAAAAATGTGCTTTTGTTTTATAATTTTTTTTCGATTTCACTCTTTCTCTGATTTCAAAGAGGTTATTTTGAATCTGTTTTATTTTTCTTGAATTCTTGCTCCAGGTCGTAATTTATTATAAATACTCTTTTAGGTTTCATGTTTATTTTAATATATCAGTTTTTTTAACTCCTCTTTTCTTTAGTAAGAAACACTTTATGCAGTTCATAAAAAAAAAAAAACAGCTGGGAAATAAAGTGTATTTTATGAGTAATAACATTTATTATTATAAAAGTAAAAAGAATTTACCGATCTACTTCATATACTCATATAAATATTCTGTATAACTTGTGAAAATAAAATGTAATAATTAAAAGAGAAGAATTTAATGTATCAAATTTATCAAAGATATACTTTAAACGTACAACTGAAAAGTTATGTGAAATTATTTCAAAATTTTAAATATAATTTAATAATTGAATTGAATTGTAACTTAAGAAACTATTACCGGAATAAATGTTTTAACGTTATCTTGAAAGCTTAAAAGCATAATTTTCCATTTCAATTCCAGTAAAATTCAAAGAATTTTCCCAATTTATTTTTAATTATCTTCTAAAAATATTGAAAATACATTTCAAACTGTTTTATTTTAAAGATGTATTAAATGGCTTTCTTTTTGTTACAAATATTATATCTTAGAATTTTTCTACTGTTGATGTTCCAAGATATGATATTCGGCTTATTTTGCATTTTTTATTTGATTTTGATAAAAAGATAAGTTTTAATTAAAGTTTGGACTTTTGTGGTATATAAAATTGCAGATTAACTTCAGATCTAAGTAGAAATCGATTTCATTGAATTTCCATTTTTAAACATTTTTCAGTAGTTTTTCTTTGCACGGGCGCAAGTGAAAAGTCGCCAAAATGCAAAATTGCATCGAATTTTACGTTGAAGCATATTTCCTCACTTGACGACTTTGTTCACGATTTGTTCACATTGGCAACTGTTTCTTTCTCATTCGCTTCGCTTGTCGACTTGACTCACATTTGGTTCACATTGGCGCCGGTATAACGGAAAAATACTCATTGATCTTACTCATATTTATACAAATTATGGTATAAAATTTTACCGTGTTATGTAGTTTCAAAAAATTAAATTAGAGAGTATATAACTATTGATTAATTTTTTTTTCTCTTGGTTGGCTTTTCGGGTAAATTTTGTTAAAATGTTTTATCTCAATATGAAAATTAAAGAGGAATAAATGGAATCAGTGACAATAAGCAAAATCTACTTCAGGGATAAATGTAATTTTATTGATGGTATTGCTACTATTAGCTTACCATTGCTACTATCACTTACATGATTAATCAAAATCTTTGCATACTCTGTACTCATATTTACATTTAAAAAATATATCAGTTTTTGTAGTAAGTTTATGTCATTATAAAATCATCAATGCTTCGAAGAAATCTACATGAGGTATTTGATAAATTATTTCCAGGCCGTAGACTAGTCCAAAATATTACACTTTTAAGCATTAAGTTAGGAAAAAGCTAGAACCAACTCGAAATTCGCCTAATCAATCATAATTTAATGCAAAGATTTTTCTAATTTATTTTCATTTAATGAAAAATATAAGAAAAGGAAACATTCCGTCGTATTAGATATGAAGTAAACAATTTGCCATTTTTACCAAAACAAATTTTTGAAGTCTTCGTTATTTTCAAACAAATTTTGCGCTTTTTTTTCACGAATCGTTTTGATGCTTCTAAGTTAGCTCACACAGAAAAACTGCATCATGCAATATTATTTATACAATTTGTGGTGTAAAAACATAGGCAGAAATTATGTATGTGCTACAGATCTTTCGAAAGTTAACAATTTAAAAGTATTTATTCCTGTTACGAAATTACCTTGTTATGACGTTTCAAAAAACTAAATTGAAAATTAAGCATCCATCAATTTAACTAGTTTCGTTTTTGGTAGTTAGTAGGATAAATTTTACTAATATGTTTTATCTAAGTATAGAAATTAAAGAACAAATTGAATCAGCAACAATGAACAAGAACTAATTTAGCAATAAATGTCATTTTATTGATGATATTATTACTACTATTTATAAAATTATTTAAACTATTATACAATGATGATTAAGCAATCTCTTTACCTACTGTACATTCATAAAAATATACTAGTATCTATGGCAAGTTTAAACAATTAGAAAATCGTCAATGTTTCGAAGATTTTAGGATCGTTGAAATTTTCAGGTAATTTTCAGGATGTGACGCAGTTCTCCTCACATGAATGATGAAACAGTTTTTCTAAAGTGGACTGATCTCAGTTAGAAGACACATTTCTACTAAGTTTCAGGAAAATGTTTCATTTTTAGTGAATGACATTTTCGCCACAGGTTAACAAGTGGACTTTTGCGAGGTCTATAGATGTTCACATTTTTTTCAGAATTGTTGAATATATGAAATGTTTTCAAATGATGATTCTGCAAATAATGTTTTATCAAAAGAAGATACTCTTTTGGAAAATAAGAAATATTTCATACCACTATTGCATGTGTAGTAAAAGGACATTATATATAGTTTTTAAGACGTTAACAATTTTCGGTATGGTTAAACAACAGATTTGATTCCTTCTTAATAGACGAGGGTTATTCTAAATTTTCATACTTCCATTCACCTGGCTTGTTCCTAATATTTTAATACAGATTTCATTCCTAATATTTAGCAATTGCTGTTATGTTTTTGATGTTTTAACGGCACTTGTCATGAACAAGCTCGTTGGCGAAGTTCGAGATTTTATGCCAAGGAGGCGTCTCTTTTTTTCAGTAGCTCCAACTAGGGCCAAGATTACGTCTTAGCTTCTCAAGCACCACATTCGCTTGCACAACCCCGATTTACAGGGGGGCACATTCACACAATTCACATACAGACCAAATGAAATACAACCATGCCTAATCTGGGACTTGAACTCAAGACCCAGATCACAAGCAAGACGCGCTGCACCTATGCTAAGGCATCGTCAGCTTTTTTTAAGTACTACATTCATCATGTTGGAAGTAAAACTCACGCATCACATTCGCTTGCACAACCCCTTTTTACAGGGGGGCACATTCACACATCTCTCAGATACAGCAAATGGAAAACACCCATGATTGAACCGTTACTAGAAATGAAGTGCCAAGATCACTGTGAAGATCCGCTACTCTTATGATAGGGCCCCGACCGTTTTTTTAAGTAGTAAAGTTCACGGGAATTTCTCAATCCATTTGTAGATTGGTAGGAAATCTCGAGACGATGAATATAGATGCCAATCCAACTGCGAATTCTACTCATCGACTGGCTACAGTTCGGATGGAATTGAAGTCAGAGACGTCTTCAGTTATAAACGATGTTTCTCTTGTTTCGCGTTCTTTTCTTCTTATAAATTGTATCGTGCAGAAATTAAAGGTAGAGTCTTCTTCCAGTACGTGTATCGAAACTTGCAAAGTGGTATTTATATTTAGTCAAACTTCGGTAATTCCGTATTCTAGATTCTTTAAAAATTAAAGTTAGGAACCAATATTTTAATGACTTGGATTGATTGAGATGGGAACGTCATTCTATTTATCGACTATATTCTTGAGAAGGTGTACAAAATGAGAATTGTAAGAATATAAGTACAGGGTTTCAGAAATATCGTCAAGATTTCATTAGTGTGGAATTCTTCCATATATTTTTCCCATCTGGAATGCTTAGAAAATAGTGAATTGCTTTATGTTTTTCCATTTCCTGACTTTTATTGGCTTCATGTGATGTGTGAATCATATATTGCAAGAATATTTCAGTTTATGGGATGTTATTGTCTATTTATTGAGGTATGAGGTCGCTATTTTTTTTCAATTCATCTCGCTCCAGTACACCCGCTAAGAATCCTGAATTCACGAAATAGTCAGCTGGATGTAGTGAGCTGAAAAGAGAAAAGAAATCATTCAGAAAATCTCGTAATAAATAATTTATATAAAACTATAACAGTGATGTATTAACGCCTTACATTTCCGGTGATTTGATAATTAAGGAAAAACCACAATGCATAACTTTAGAGACCTTTCTTTAAATGTAATTGGTTAGGTCGTCTACTTAGCAACAATAAATTGCTTAGCTTTGAGCTCTGATGTCACATTCGATTTTCTCCACCCAAACATTTAAGGTTTCTAAATTCTAATTGCTATCGCTTACATATATTTTAAAAGAGTGATTTCTGATTTTCTAAGGGTTTCGTCTTGTATTTGTAAAACATAATTGTTCTTATGTATTATTTATGAATAAAATTATAAATTTGTATTATTTATTATTCAGTTACGAATAAAATATGTCGCTTTAGTACATTGATACACATGCATGTACTTATTTTAGTAAGTTCTGAGCGTAGCCTTTATTACCCTCATAGCTTAGGATATTTTTCATTGCATGCCAAGAATATTTGTAAATTAATTATCATGTTAATAAAACATTGATAATGTTTATGGCTGACAGCTTAAACAACATAAAAATATCAATGAAAAACATTTTCTGCTCAAATTAAATTAATGTCGTAAATTATTTGGCATTCTGGTTCAAATTACGATCTTTGGCTGCTATTAGCTGATTGTATCAAATGATTTTGGACAAAACCACAAATATAATGCGTGGTTTGTTTCTAGTAATATTTGTATTGCTTTAAAGTAAATTTCTAATTTAGTTTTTTAAACTCCCATTTTCCCAACCCTTAATTTTCTGTACAATTTTTAAACATGTACGACAATTGTGCTAAATTCGGTGTTCCATTCCATTGCATTTAATAAATTTGAATAAATTATTATATAAAAATATAATTTGTTTTCAGGATTCCTATATTTTTAAAGCACGATCCTTCTTTTCTCTCAATAATTGTTTTTGATGATGATCTGTATATTAAATTTATTATTTTTCCCACTGTATTTGCACATTAATTTTTACACTCCAAAATACCTTTTAGGCAAAAATATATCTTATCTAACAATTCCATTCACCTAAAATAGGAGGTTTGTTCTAAATCATCGTGAATTAATAGAGATGCTTTTTTTTTCGCAAGCAGTATTCTTAGAAATGAATATTTATTTATATTGTCTGGTTTGTATTCATGAAGTTTTATAATCCACTCAATAATTTGCAGTTAAAAAAACATAGAAATTCTATATTTTCGCGTTTGACATGTTACATATGTAAAAATACATTAATAACATTT
>JAPMOQ010001938.1:86111-97060 GCA_026543055.1 Argiope trifasciata | reverse complement strand
AAAAATTACAGAAACAGTTTTTGAAACATATATTTGATTAAATTTTAACTCGGTTGCTTGAAAAGGAGTCTGGAGGCTCTTTTAAAATTTAAAATAACAATATTTGAACGAATAAGCTTATCACGAAACTGTTCCTTAGCTTTATATATATATATATATATATATATATATATATATATAATATAATCAGCAGTTTTTTATTAAACGAGAACCATAGATACATTGAAAAGAAAACTATGTAACAAGAGCTTCTAGGAAGCACGTAGTAGTAAAAACATTTGATTCCCACCACCTCCTTTTGAATAGAAAAAAATATGTGAAACTGCATTTAGCAAAAATCAAGCATTTTTCTACCGATTCTATATATTTAGTTTTTTAAAGGATATAATCTGATCATAATTTAACTGCAAGTTTCATCTTGGCAATGCAGTAACATGCAGATATGTAATTTTTCTGAAAAATCGGAAAGAGATGTTTCATCAGAGGGGTTAAGTTCCTTGGGTAATATTAGCATTAAAAATTTAGATTATTCAGCAGGGCAATATTCTATTGCCCCTTTTGTACGGGTATAAAGTTAACACTGCTTTCCACTGATAAAAGTGGACACACTACGAAATGTCATTGATGTGATAAGCTGGCAGTGAATGAGTTAAACGTGGAGTTTCATATATACATAAATGCTTAGAATAGTTGTAAGCAATTAAGTTCCACAAATAGACAATTTTAGTTGTGGTACGCACCGCTTTTGTAAAAGCTGTTGGATTGTAAATAAAACGCACTGATTTCTTACAATTGTATCTCCAGCTACAGACACATTTTATCAAATTTGATTTCTGAAGAAGCTTTCAGAATTGACTATACTTTGCTTCTAATCAAAACATTGATGATTGGGCTCTTAAGTGCTTAGTCATCAAGAAACATCAGAAAATAAACAGCATTTAATTCATATATGAAGGAATGGATAGGACAAGATTCCCATTCAGCCTCATTTCGATCAGTGTCTAGGGTAGCTGATTAAAGAAAAGCTTTTAAATAAAAACAAATTTATTTACAGCAAAGAAAATTAAAATTCATTATCAACTAGGGCACGTCAGGCTAATTGCATTAGAGATAAATGTATAAGATTTAGATGGCACCAAGGATGAAGCCTAACTAAATGCATCATGGCAAAACTGTGCCATGATGCATTAGATACTCATCAGAAACGAAGGACCCCCTGTCTGTCTGTCGTGCAAAAGGTCACAGTTCGCTTTTCTAAAACTTGATGTCATGTGACTTTGAACCTATGGTGATTAGTAGAACCTACGGTGCCATCTATTACAATAATATAAAACTAAACGTGGAGTGGCAATGGCCGCTTATTAAATCTTTACATGTAAAATTAGAAGCATTAAATTTTAACTCCATTGCACTATTTAACAATTGCTGAACTTCCCAATACAACACCTTGTTTGAAGATTATTTTAGTTGATTTTAGGATACAATTCATCTTAAACGATTTCTACAGTTTGTTGAAGGCAAGATAAATTCTTTCAGCATGGCTGAAATCAACTCTTGTGCAATACAAACTTTTAAGTCTTGCCCTGGTTTAATCTATCCAATTTAAATCAAGACGGGACCTTACTGAAGGAATATAAATTGTTTAATTATAATATTAATGAACGAAATTCGTGGAAATATAGTATCAAAATTGGCTTTTTTTATAAATTATGAAAATGCCTGACATATTGATGTGAAATTTTAAACACCGAGGATAATAACATGTAATTCTGTCTGGACTTCTATGCAATGTCTTGTAACCTTGAAAATTACTGTAGGCTTAAATGGGTCCAGGCATTTTTGTGAAGAGAACGTGTCAGTAAATTCAGAATGAATGAAAAAAAGAACCCTCTCATTATTCAAATTTGTGAAGTGAAGAATAAGCATTGTTTTGCCGTGCTGTTCAAAAAAAGATGTTTGCCCGAAATCGCTCGTTATTTAAAAAGTCCTCACTGAATCATGCAAGGCCCTCGAATTTTCTGCAAACGAAAAATGTATCGAAATTTTTTGTCATGAAAGAAACTGAACCCTTTCGCCCTTATATTTTGCAGATTTGAATGTTTTGATTTGCTTACAGGTGGGTAAAAGGTACATTCTGCTCATGACTGTAGTTCATAAACACAGCTTGCTTTAGTGATTCTTTAACCGTTTCCAAAAGGGATTTGCTCTTCAACTCTGAGTTTTCCACATTAATACTGGAGATGCAAATAAAATGATGCTGTGGAAGGATGAGCTTTCCCAAATATTTCAGTTTGAAAAAATCTCGAAAGCACCTGCAAGATCCTCCTAGAAATCAAAGATTTCGTCCCTAAAATTTTGTTTAACTTATCGATTTCAATTTTGGATTTATACAAAACCGACTTTTTGAAAAACCGGTTTTCGTTTCAAATATTTCCAAAAAACCGGTTTTAGCCAGTTTCCAAATTCTGGTGTAGATATGTTTCTAATCTGCTTTTATTTCATTTATATAAAATAACATAAAACAAAATCAATATTAGAGTCAAAACCAAATTATATATTTAAAAAAAATTAAGGATTACCTAAACATATTACTTCCATAAAATAACGAAATCTCAAACAAAAATTTCAAATATATATTTTCATTCATTTTAATATCGTTTAAGGAAATAGGAGTTTTAAAAACGTAAAATATCCACTGAACGATAGCTAAGTCTTGTCCATATTTTCGACGCATTATTGCCTGAAATTGAAAATAATTGTTCACTAGTTACTGAACTTGATTTTATAGTTTTCATGGCATCAAATAATAAATTTTCTTTGTTCTTTTATTCGTCGCATCAAATAATGAAAATTCAGCTTACAGTGCCTTTGGTTGTAATTTTTTCATCAGAGTCTTCAATAAACATATGAATTTTTTCCATTTCTTGTTTTAAAAAAGCATTCATCTGATGAGTAGTTTCTTTGATTCGGCTTTTGAGTCGGTTTCCACATAAGAATTTGGAAATTTTCTAATGGATAATATCTTTCCAGATTTCCTTAAGAAAGGACACTAGATTTCTTCGTTGAAAAGGGAAAAGTTTGTGGATTTTGCAAATACAACAAAAGAGTTGCTAATTCTAATTGTCTGCATTCTTGAGGGTTTTTTCCCAAAGCGTATAGTTTCAAGCATATTTCAGTGTTTAAATTCTTTTGTTCATTTAATAGAAACTCATATATACCTATACTTGTTAATAATTTGGCATCCCGTTGCCCTAAGCTTTTAGCTGCTAAGCGAATCCTGTCAGATAAAATTCAAAATGTTTGCTTGTTTGAAGAAAAGGAATATCCAGACTTTCCCGGAAAACTCTCTTAATTTAAAAATCGGTTTTCAAATACGTCAAATTTACTTTCAAAAACCGGGCCTGAAAAACCCTCAAACTCTATTTTGATTTTTCTGCTTAAAAATATTTAATTTATAATTCATTTCATTAATTTTTACTTAGTATCATGATGACGATGCTTTTTAATACTATTTATCCCTTTTGCTACAGTTTGAATTAGTTTTTTTTTTACTGGCTTATTGTTTTAAGAATAAATTTCTGAAGAAATGTACTGGAAATATGAGCACACGTTTCTTTGAAGGACAAATTAGGCATCTTCACTGAGTAATGTATTTCGGAAATATAAAGCAATAGAGAATTTATTTTATAGAGGCATGATGCAACGTTTCTAAATTTAATAACTTTAGTCTATTAGAATAAAATCTCCCATAAATTTGAAGTTCCGCGGAAAGAATTTACGCTTTTGTTTTGTTTCCTAATAATTTAAGATCTGTAAATGATGGAATCGGTATTTAACTTTTCACATTTCACTCTTGCTAGAAGTACATTAGAGTCTTCGTCAAGAAAAAGGACGTTAAAAGGATTATCATGTCAAAAGCATTGAATATTATGAAGCATTATGAAGCATTGAATATTTTACCAGTCTATTATATATATCAGACTATTTTTTCACCTTTTCATATATTTCATATCAGGGTCTAGTGATAAAAGTTGCGCGTTCTTCCCGAAAGGCAAATTCCCTATTCAATATCAAGGGCTCAGATATGAGTAATAAATAAGGATAAAATAAAGTGTGATTAATAATCCTATGTGCAACCAGATTGGAGAGCAGTTCGATATGGTGGAACTTTCCTTAATCGTAAAATTATCAGGGTTTTGTAGCTTATGTATTAGAGATACATTTTTTACGTTGACTGATTGGCAATGACTGGTATTAATGTTTAAAGTCGTGTTCATACTAAAACACTCAAGGGCATTTGCATAAATTTTTTGGTATACAGTTTTTTGAGAACGACAGTATCGTAAAAAAATACAAAACAAGGTGAAACTTTATACTGGAATTTTTTCTCAGTAGGCCATTAAGGAAAAAGAGACGCCATTCCATTTATGCTTAGCCGATGCTCTCTAACACTCAATTTTTTACAAATAGTTTACAAAAAATTGGGCTATTATTTTATAGCCAAGAAATTCAAATGGAGAATAATTTTCTTTCGAAAGTAATTATTTTCATCGACAATTCAGATTCTTCTCAAATCGATGGCACGATTGGATCGAACAGACCATAAAGAATTTCTAGATTAAAATTTAATTATTGCTGCTTTTCTAGATAACAACTAGATAACAAAACCACAAAAGACAAACGGATACTCCATAATATAGTGGGTCTAGAAAACTGCACTGTGGTTTATTTCGGAAGAGAGCGAGCCAAGATCACACTCCCCACCCTTCGAGGGTCAAATTCCCTTTTGTTCTGAAAAGAAATATGTAAACAAGCAGCAACAGTGAGACCACGTGATGTTTACATGGTTGGCGGCTAGCTCTGCCCAGGAAGATCACGTGGTTCACTGAATTCTTAACAGACCATTCATGGTGCTTAAATACGGCCTATAACATATTTGGATGAGCTTCGATGGTTTTGCTGTTGCTTTTTGATCACTTCGTAATTTGAAGAATTTCAAAATTATCCGTCGCATGTGTTTAAATCGAGCGACTGCGAGTTGAATAATTGATTATGTATCACTTTTTAAATACTATGTTTTTAAGTTGTTTTCTATTTCGGTTTGGACGGTTTTGTTATTTTGTCCAACTTATCAATTTCAAGACAGCCAAAAGTATAACTCCTAATTTTGAGGAAAAGCAACCTTTTCTGATTTTTCAATATTTTGAATTGATAGATTATTATTAGTGATGGTTACATTAGCGTTGCTTTGTTTAGATATTGTTTAATTTTATACATTTTTATTCCCATTCTTTTGATTGTTAACTGCCTTTGCAAAACGTCTTGAGCTCAAAAGTCGAATTCTTACGCATTTTACTCAAGAATTGGGGGGTTTTCGCTTATTTTAAAGGTTTTTTTTAATCTGTTGCTTAAATTTGCGAATTTCAGAGGATAGATCTGTGCAGAATATTTAACTTCTGGTTTCCAGTAGCGTCAAAAACTTTATTTCAATAACCACCAGCGGGTGACCGAGCTCCGCTCGGAGAAAACAGGTATCGAAGCTAACTCGAAGATTTAAATTTTCAGTTGTGATTTATCAAAACAATACATGCCATAAGAAAATTTGTGAAACCATTGGTAAAAAGATAACCGGTTAAAGTGCACCATTGTAAACTATTCTAAACAAAGTTAGAGTTTGGAAAGGGAACTATTCTATACAAAGGTAAAGATTGAAGTGTGTTGAAGTTCAATATTTTTGACAAATTTATTTAGAAAAACCAAACATATATACATACATAAGAAACATATTATAAACCTATAACAGCATAAACATAAAACTTAATTAGTTCGCCATATTGGCTAAAGATGGCAGCACGTTACCGCTTGAAAATTTAAATAGCCATTATGGCGAACTAATAAAGTTTGAAAATATCCTATCTGTAACTCCGAACTGCTCGACCGTAGCGCTGCAAAACCGGCGCCAATCGATTCCTCGTGGCCAAAAACCCCAGACCCCCAAGTTTACCGGAGTTTATTAATTCTGGGGCGATTTTCGACTTGGCCATTATTCCTCGTATTAGTATTAGATTTTATGCAGTAGATTACCGTTTCAATTAAATAACAAATTTGATCTTTTGAATGTTTTCATAAAAAGTCCTTTCTTTTAATTATTAAAAATGAAATGATAGTACAATATTTTTATTTCCAATACTCGTTGTAATTTATGGTAAGATCGCATTGGGGTGTAATAGTCATATCTTTCTGGTATTTCTTACCACAACATATTTGTAGGGCTTATTCGATACGAAGAAAAAAAGTACATGTTTTATTTCACTCTAGAGAGTTTTTAGAATTTTTCTGTGAAACAAAAATCGCTCTTTCGCAGATTTATTCCTCTTAAAACAATTTAAACTGCTGGCATTTGGAATCGAGTGTTTTATTTTTATAAACTTTCTGGAAAGCATCTGGTGTAACATTGTCACCTATGAAGTTATCTGCTAAATATATATTTCAACGTTTCTTTTTTATATAAGTGTTCGCCAATAACTAAAAGCTTTGAATATTTTTACAATTTCAATAAGTGGAATACGTTCATTAAAATTTAAATAATGGTATACTTTACCTGAATGGAGCGATATCAAATTCAGCTTCCGTTGGACAACTTAAATTTAAAATAATGGGATGCCACCATAATTTTTTTAGATTTAGATTTTGGAAAATTTCTTCGCATACAAATGAAAATCATTAGAGATGTCAGCTGTATGAATTTGGAAAGTAATGTTTTTAAAAAAATGAAAGGGACTTATCCATGATCTAGTGATAATAAAGAATAATAAAGCGTGGAATTCAACTTCCTAAGAATATGACTCAAATGGAAATCACGAAAAAATCCAGAATATTGTTAAAATAATTTATATATTATAAGTTTTTTCATTTAACTAGAAAAAATAAAGTTAATTATTTTTCAATTTTGAACAAAGCTAATAACTTTTCTGGAAAAGTAAAACTCCAGTTGAAAAAGAATTCCATGCAAGAATGTACAAAAATGGAATGTTAAATAGCTTGTCTTATGCAGCTTTAAGTGAGGATGCTGGCAAATACTTCAGTTCTTGACATGCTTCCATCGTTTTCTGTAATATGAGATTTAACGAACTGCGTAGTTTTTTCAAATTTAAATCCTATATATTGCCTTGTAATGAGTGATTGTGTTGCGCAATTTTTCGCTTCCAAGACCTGAAGGATAAAATCGTCACATGTTATCGATTATCCTACAGGTAACCTTCAAACTTCTGCTAGTGATTTGAAGAAGCACCGTATATGGAAATGACAAAAATTGGTTTTTATTGGGTAGTTCAATTTTTATTTCATCGAATGCACTATTAATAATTCAGAAGTTAAGTTTTAGAAATAGAATAAATCTGCAAGTAACGCTTTTAAATGATATTTTCTCCTATTTAATTTATATTCATGCTTAAAAAATGTTTTTTTTTCCTTTTTTTAATTTAACATACGTAAAGTTTAAGTTAAAATTGTCGTCTTATAACAGAAAAACATTTAGTTTTTTTTTTCCATTTATCGAACTTTAAAAAAATGTGAATTTAGCAAACCTTTAATTTTTATTCTATTTAATGAGAATATTATAGCAAATATACACTTTTAAGTCTGTCTTTAGAGTCCTTGCCCTTTTTTTTTAATATTTCAGTAAACCTACAAATGAAGTTTACAGCAAAATGAATCATAATGAATATTTAGTAAAATATGCATGCAAGATAAAAGTAGAAGAAAAATAGAAAAAAAAGAATATATTAATAATTACCTAAATTTAAATAGGTTGATTAAAGTGTTTAAGATAGTTTTATATATTTCTAACTTGCAATGCTATTAAATGTTTACAGTACTAAAAATATTTAAGTATTCCATCCTTTAAAGGAAATAGTTTTTGAAAAAAGCAAAGTTCTGCTCATGCTTTTTGAACAAAATTCAATTTTATTGGTTCAATTGCTTTTTATACTTGAAATTATTGCTCATTCAAAATACTTCTAAAAACTTGTAAAAATTACTTTACTCAGATTATTACAATTTCTCATTTTTAAAAATTAATTTTCTTAAATTATGAGATAAGGAAAAATATAAACTTTTCAATGAAATCAGTCTTCTTTGAAATTTAAATGGGCGGTAGTAATATCCATTTCGACTCCAAATTTATTATACTGCTAAAAATCTCATTTTGAAATTGGATGCAGATTATTTTCGGATAAAACTAATGTGTAATTTAATGGGAAAAAATAATAATAAGCCTCCTTAATACGCGTAGCAAAAATAAGATGACGCGAAAAATGTTTCAAATTCCTTTGATTAATGAACTAAAATTCTTTTCTGTTTTATTCCTTGTTTGTAACTTCATATTCAGTCTATATAAACATTAATGTTTTTTCTGTCAATATTATCGCAATGTTTATAATTTACACGCATTTCATTGAATTATTCCTTGGCTTCTAGAAAGCACTCCAATGTGCATTAAATTAAAAGAAGTGTATTCCCGCACCACTTTAATAAAATTAAGCATTTGCTTCATAGTAAATTTTCGGGTTGAAGACATCTTTCACGTTTAAAATCTTTGAAAAAGGCATTAATTTGAAAATAGATCATTTCCGTCAATAGTTTTAACAAATATTCATCATCTGCTTATGGATCTAAATTTTCAGAATTTTTTTTAATATTTTTATAAAAGTTCTTTCCAGTTTTTTAATGTATTAATGGAAATGACATTTTTTCCCGTTCTTAATTAAGCTTCCCAAAATCAATATTTTTATATTGTTTTAACGGAATCTTATGGGATTTGCGAGTTCAACAATGAAAAAGCTTTTGGATTAATGTTTTTCATTAAAAACCTGAAGGAGGGAAAGCAGTGTTTTCATTTCATCAAAATTATTCGTATTGATAGAAACTTTCAAATTCAAATACGATTTATCACAAATGTTAAGAGCGTTTTTCTTGCATATTTGCAAATATATATATATATATAATATATATATATATATATCTGACTCTATATAACCGTAAAATATTTATGAAATCTGCAGATGTCGATGCATTCTTCTCTTCCGACTTATTCGTCTGAGATGAGAAAATATCAATTGCTTTAATTACAATAGTATACGTTATTAAAATTTTGTCACGAAAAAGAGTGCTTTGGACCTTTCTTCTAAATTTATCTTTTTGAACCACAAGTCAAAACTTACTTAAATGGTGAGTGAAAAGAAAAAAAAGTAGTTTGCAGCAAGTAATTAAACATGAAAATGTAATTTCACTCAGAGCAACAAAATCGAAGCGAGATTATATTCTCGTGTTACGTACAATCTGCGTTTTTGAATTTGATCAGTAAAATACTTGTATAACATTTCATTCAGGACGAACTGATACTTGTACAAAAAGGCATATCATTAATTTTGCGAAATTTCTTTGTATTTTTTAAAGGCAGATTTTTTTTTCAATTTGGAAAATTCGTTGTTGAGGAGAGAAAAATTCTAATGTTCATGCTCTATAAGTAAACCTTTGTCAATATAATTTCTTTAATAAAAATAATTAATTTGAAGATGTTTCATGAAACGCCCAATTTAGCAGTGAATTGTATTTAAATTCCAATTTAACTTTTAGTATCTTTGCACTAGTTAGTGTACACATAATATTCGAAGTAGTCGAATTCCTTTACCGTTTGAAAGTACTTCAATGTGATATTTCTTTGTTGATTTTTAGTGAGAAAAAAATTATCATTAATAACGACATGTCGAACTTTTAGAAATATTTTAAATATAATTATTGCTGTCTTTTAAATCTCTGCAGTTCAGAAGCAGAGAAACCAATAATATAAAATGCAATATTGTAATGAATTTCGTAATTTCTACATACAACATAGAACGCAGAATTGTAGAATTTTCCACTGAGCTGTTCTTAACATCATATACACATTAAGAATAAAGCTATATAATAATTTGAATCGGTAATTAAATAACCGTTGTCATGGAAATAGAAGCATTGTTTCATTTTCAAAGGCAATTAGCATTTGAAAATCTTCCAACTTAGGTTCTAGAAAACTGAAATATGTACAATTAAGCGTATGAAAAAGATCAGCTCATGTTTAGTAATAAAGGTTGCTCATTTAGTTAGTGAACAGATTTCACGGTCGCTGCTTCAAATATACGCTATTGAATCAGTTCGCTATTAAGTCTTTTAAATCTCTTGATAAATTATATTTTATTTACTTGATCCAAATAATTTCGATTTTCATATTTTCCGCTTAACATATTTAATTTTACCATAATAAAATATATATCTATCTATTTCTGTATTTAAATATGTATTTATAATATCATTTCATTTAAAATTGCTTTATAATCCCTTTCACTGCGTTTTGTAAACTCTTGATATCTTAAGCTAATTTAATTTTTTAAAAACTGTTTGAAATTACAAAATGACTCCAAGATTTTTGTTGTTAATACATGCTAGATTTCATGATTCTAGAATTTTACTATTTAAGTGTATTAAATATTGTCTGTATAATTTTCTAAAAACTGAGACTCCAAAATGCACTATATATATATATATATATATAACAAATTTTGAAAATTGGAAAATTGGAACTTTTTAAATTTTGCACCATTGTGTAATTTCAAGTTTTGTATTTTTATGTCACTTGCAAAATGAGCATTTCTGTGAATTTTTGAAACATTTTAGCATTAAATTTCTAGAAACTGTTATAATTCCGAATAGCTCTTCAAAATAAATAAAAGCTCGAAATTAAAAAAAAAAACACGAGCTCGGAAAAAGACTCCACGAGGTCGAAAAATAACCCCAAGAGCTCGAAAAAAACCCCAAGACTTCGGAAAAAACCCCAAGACTTCGGAAAAACTCCCAAGAGCTCGGAAAAACTCCCAAGAGCTCGGAAAAAAACTCCCAAGAGCTCGGAAAAA
>JAPMOQ010001938.1:14481-74002 GCA_026543055.1 Argiope trifasciata | reverse complement strand
GTCCATCTCTTGTGCAATATCAAATCCTCAACCTTCCCACATTCAGTTTTTACTATCCGACTATCAGAAGATGTCACGTTACCTTTCAATGCATTTATGTGTGTAAAACACTGAGCACTACGTACTGAATGCGTGTAAAATCTTTTCTTGTCGCCTTCCCCGTATTTGCTATTTTATTCGAAGTGGGAGCGACAAAAAGAAGTGAGCTCTGGATAATGTTTCTTATATCGTTCGTTCAATATTTTTAAATTTTTGAAAACTTTGATATACTCTTTTATATTCAAAAATGCAACTCTCAATAAATTGATCACCGTTTCTGAATTCCTCTGTTTCTAATCAGTTGTTTTTGAGTTGGTGGTCAAAACCATTTTTAAATACAGGCATATAGCGGAACGGGTGCAGGAAATGATATTCCTGAGGTTAAAAAAGGAGCTGACAAAGGCTTAGAAAAAACAATAAGAACAAGTTATTATATTTAAACTCGGTGACTTCATCGTTATTGTCTTAAGCAATGGAGCTCTTGAATTTTTCCTGGTAGTTCTTCCCCGGCGATAACTGTAATTTCAAACAGACCCATTAGCAGCGTGGCTAATATTCATGCAAGTCTTTTACAACAAAACCGAATGAATGAGTAAAATAAAAGTTCTTTTTTCACAATTTAACCACTTGCGGTGGATAGATATGCCACTCACCTTAAGAGGCATTGGGCACAAAATTGTCAACAAAGGTGCTTCACACGTCAGCAGGCATTTAACTTTCATAGAAGTGAAAATGATGCTTGCCACCTTTCCACTGAGAGTGATAATCGGAACATGGTTTACAGGAGCACAGTCTTGCGTCTAAAACTTATTCATTTTGATTCCCCCACCCCCAATTCTATAAATGTATCGGATATTTTGAGTTAACATGACCTCTTTCGACGTTCGAACTTTGAATTTCTTGCCCCCTCGCCCATTCTTTTCCCTAATATAGAGGGGGAATGCGACGAAACATTGAATGGTGTGGGAGAACATCTAGAGCCCTTCCAATGGCCCGTTACATTTACGGATATGGTCGTAAATTTGCCAACCTGACCCTTTGTAGAACCACCCCCGTCTGTGGATGTCGGTTCGGAGCTCCCCGCAAATTGTCGGTAAAATGAACATACATCAAAGAACCAGGGAAAACCACAATAGAGGAGAAAGAGGACAAAGTATGTCTCTTTGAAGATGCACATGGCCTTGAATATGCCCCTATACCTTGCAACTATTGTGGCCACGTTGCTAATGGGTGTTCTGTGACTTATACATATATACATGTCGGTCACTAAAGCAAGCTGTTTGTCACACAAATAATCACAGATATGCCAAATATTAAAGATGCTGCATATATTTTTCTGTCTATGAGCAATATCAAATTTTCATTCCTTCGCATCCGCTGAACTGTCGCAAAAAGAGGAATCCTTGCTTGACCAACAATGCGCGATCGTTGCGGCCGCTTTTCGAAGAATGTCACCTCGAGGGAGTCCCTCCAACGAAACGAGAAGAACGTTGGAGTCATACAAGTAAGATCGTGACATTGATTAGAGGGAGAATTCCTTATGCTTACGCATGCGCAGTTCGGTGACTACGTTAAAAATTCGTATTTGCGCATGTATATTTCAAATTTCGTTTGTACTATAATATTGAAATTCAGTCAATATTATGAAGTTTTCACTTTTGAAGGTAAGTGATTTGATATAGAAGTCCATGATGGGGATTTTTTAAAATCATGATTTGAATTTTAAGATCTAAGAGATTTAAAGTTTCAAGTAAGTATTAAGTTCTTTATGCATCACAAATTTGTATCGTAAAGTTTTTAAAAAATAAACCTATTAAAAGAATTTCATATAAATTTCTCTAATCTCTAATTCTTCATTTAAAAAGCAGGTGACGACTGATTTAAGGATAGAGCTCTTTTGTATTCAATATAATAAAGCATTTCCTTTTATGTTGCGTGGAAATACGCTGAAAGCTTTTCAAAACATAATTAATGAAGCAAGTAACCAAGCTTAAAATATTTTTAAGTATTAACGTGTTTAGATTATTTTTTACAGATAATTAGAAACTTAAAACTCGCTCTTCAATTCTGTGGGAATGTGGGGAAAGACAACGACCAGAATTTATATAAAATGTACATATTAATATTTAAAGGGACACAACAGAACTAAACAAACATTTTACACATAAAAAGGTACAGTGCGTGAGCTGTACGTCTTACTGTCTCGGCGTCTGCCACAATGGCGGCGAGACATTTCGTGATTAATCCTGCGGCATGGCTAATATGGTTCCATACAGCATGTGATCCGAGTTGAGAGATTTTAAACAATTCCCACATATATAAAATTATTATTATTCGCATCATTTAAATCCTTTTGAAAGTGAAATTAAAAACTGAATTTTATGATGAATCTAAATAATTTTTGAATAATTCTTGAAATATTACATAGAAATTATTGTAATTATTCAGTAGTACACACAATGATTTTCTTTTAAGTACTTTTGTTTTCTAAAAAATGCTTGGTTATGTTATAAAAATGTAGTATATATATCAATTTGCAGATGAATCATTTCCACTTTAAATTAAAGTTGAAATTTTGTGAGAGCTGGCAGATAGTTAGATAGACATGTAGTACATTACGGGCTTAAGATCTTTATATCTGCATGAGTGAATTATATGACTATCAAAATTTGAACCTTAAAAATACTTTAATCAAGTAGCTATTAAAAGACAAGTCACATGAAATATTTAATTGATAATGACATTACATAAAGTATTTAACTGACAATTTCAAAAGAGTAGTAAGATTGGAGAACCGGCTGATCGTCAAATGCGGCTAGTGTAATAAATTTTATTTAATAATACGTTAAATAGATGATGCTGTTGGTCCGTTTCAGTGCACTTCTAGAAAGCGCCATCATTATTGTTTCTTTCTTTCCCCCTTTTTTTTTTTTTTTTTTTTTATTTTTAAGAATAAAGAAAATATTTGGACCTTTGAAAACTTGGAACAAGATATTTTGATGAAATTCTACAATTTAAACTTTTCTCAAACGAAATTTTGACATTGTCTGACCGTCTGTCACAAAGATAATTCGAAAACTCTCAGAGCTGGATGATTGAAATTTGGCATACGGTCGTTACAACCAAATTCTGAAATTTTTATCAAATGCTGAACAAAATCCGTTCAGAAAAACAAGCATAGTGAAATGAATGCATTTCGGTGCGGAGATTTTGGGCCAAGTTCAACGATGTTAGCTACTTGTCGCTCTGTACTTCAAAAAATAGGTAAATTCTGCGAGTCTGAAGCGCAGTCACTTAAATATATCAAATTGGAACGAAATTTGTTATTACGAATGTAATCCTGTGTCAATGTAATTCAATCGTCTGAGAAAAACTGGATTAAAACAAAATTTCGTTTTCAGGTTGTATCAATCTCCAAAAAAAATTCACCAACGTTACTACAGGGTCTCAATACGATTTAAATATAATAAAATTAATTAAAATTAAATAAAATTTAAATTTAATTAAATATACAGTCCAACGATTTAAATATAACAAATTTGGTATGTGATTTTGTGAGTAGAATTGTTCATATGTAATTTAATTTTTTGAGGATCGCATCTAACAAATTCGAATTTCAAATACTGTTAACCATTATATCAGACTACCAAATAATAATAATAAATAAATAAAACTTGCCTAGGATTACACGATTGATTCAACAAAAGTGCTAAATTCACGCCAAAAGTTTAATATTTAGTGATTAGTGTATGGCAATGCCATGAAAGGCTTTTTCTGGGATGACCCAAATCTTTCTTCCATACTTTATTATAAAATAAAGTATACAAGAAAGATTTGGGGAGATCAGTTTCTGTGGGTATGAGAAGTTTCGCTCTCAGTTAAGATATTAAGTTTTTGTGCCAAAAAAACAAATTTCAGTTTTTTGAAATTTCGATAGGTCGACAATATCTTTAAAAGGATTCATCCTCTTGATCACACAATGCATACGATGTCATTGTCATTGCATTTCGTAAACAACAGTATTTGAATCTCGGACTTTTGCATCGATATCAATTCTAAAGACATTGCTTTTCTAAAAAAATGTTGTAGAGATTTTTATGGAAATTTTCTTTAAAAAGTTAATTTTTGGTTGTTGGTCTGATCCAAATTGCGTATTCTAGAATGAATATTGAAATTATTTTGCAAGCCTTAAAAATGTTTGAATTTATTTTAAAGGTCTTTGGGGAGCTGTTCAGGTTTTATTAGAGGAAGTTTCAAATTTATTATTTTTTGACCAATACGTATGAGACGATTCTTTATTATCATGTTGTCTGAATATATTCGAAGAAGTAAATAAACAAAAATTCAAATAATAATAATCTTACTGCCCGTTGTATTCTGTTTACTCATGGCACTGGATTTCGATTTGTATCTGAAAGAATGCTGTTTTACTATGTTATATACTCAAAGAAAATAGTCTAGTTGTTAAAAAAAAATCGTATTTGAGATAAATCAAGATCCTGGTGAATCCGACAATTCCGATCCTCGAAAAACGATCTTCCTGAATTTTTGTTATTCTCTCTCTGATTTTCGACCAGATATATAAAATGTGAACAGCTGCAAGTGAACAAATACATAATGTAAACAACTGATTAAAATTTGGTTCGGAAATAATAGCATCCGATACGTAGATCCGCATCAAATTGCGACCCAACAGTTGAGTTTTAGTACTTTATAGGAAAATTCATTTATTAATGCCCATTTCAAAGCTTGATACGAATTAATTTTTTTTTAGAAAATAAAGATTTAGCTGTACCCGTAACTAAGCTCTTTGCAAAGATTAATTGCTGTTGTTCGCTTAAAGAGAAAGAAAAAAGAATTCTTCATCACAAAAAGAATAGAATAGGTATCATTGCCTGTGTAGTTTCTACGACTATAGAGATCGCCTAATAAAAAACAAAACTGCAGGTTTATTTCACTCTTCAGTTAGATATTCGATGGATCATTTTTGAGTGTTGTGCTTTTGGCGCCAGTCATCAATGCCTGACTGCGATTTATGTATGTTTTGTCTGAAGCAGAGTGGTGGGGAAAGAAAGAAATAGGAGCATTGCTAGAAGATGTTTTAGTGTGAGAAATCTTTTAAGGGAAAAGAAGTTATTAGTTTTTTATCGGAAACGGAAGAATATCTAGTTCTTTCTATTAAATAGTTTAATGCTTTAAAAATATTCTCACATAAAGCATCTTTGTCGCTGTCTATTACTTCTAAATATAAGCTAGAAACGGAGATAAAATCAGATAAAGTTTTCAGTAGTTCTTGTCTATGTTTTTCTACATCTAAATTTTCAAACTTTTTCATTCTTTTTCGGGAAGAATGATCAAAATCCTTAAAACCTAACACAATGTTTAACAATTTTATCGAATTAATTTTAGCATATTTAAGAGAGTTGGCGATTAATTAAACATTGCCTAGTTTGAAAGAATTTGCAATGAATTAAAACAGAACTAACACACATGCGATTGAGATTTAAATATAATGGGAGAATGAAATATAATAACGTACTAAAAATTACAAGTTTTGAATAATTGCGTTTATTCAGAGGAAAATTGCGCCTACCTGGTTGGGAGCAGTCGAACCATTCATCTCTAAAAAATTCACACTTTTCCAAATAATTCAATTTCGTCTTGAATTTATAAATGTTGAACAAGATGTTCCTTTTTTTTAAAGCGGCCAGTATGTCATCACCATAGTAGCACAAGAACAGGAAATAACTTAATCTTGAAAGTTCTCACTTTTCTCTTGAGTTATATCCATCAATACAAGCACTAACGTCCATTCATCACTCCGGTTAATCACCCACTGCAAATATCAGTCTTATCACATTTTTAGTACCAATTTAGCGTCTTAAATTGCACTAATGTCCACAAAATTTCGACGATTTGGCGGCATTTTGGTAGGAGTATTCACGAGAAAGGCGGAGCCCCCAAAAATGTGGGAATATGGGGAAAGACAACGACCAGCATTTATGTAAAATGTATTTATTAATATTTAAGGGGACACAACAGAAGTAACAAACATTTAACACTTAAAAAGATACAGAACATTCATTAGCTGTTCGTCTTACAAACTCAGCTTCGAACTCTCGTCTGCCGATAATGGCGGCGAAGCATCACGTGATTATTCCTGCGACATGGCCAACATGGCGCCATACAGGATATGATCCGAGTTGAGCGGATGAGAGTCCGAGTCATTACCTTCTTTTAGGCCATTTTTGCATAAATTTTAAAGCTTTTCATGAATTTTAAATAATAACAGATGTAAATCTCGTCTCCCACACTATCTATCCGTTGTTAATTAACGGAAGTAAATGAACGAAAGTTTTCAACCAAATTGCCTTCATTTCGTAGAATTTGATTTAGATTCGTAAACTTGGGTGTAATTGAATGTTTTGGTGCAAAAATAGTTCAAAAATTATGAAATGAGGTTTTATGGAATGGAAGTAATCTGTTCTTTGTGAGAAACACGCGAAGAAGGTGATTGATATATTTTCATCGCGCTGACCGAAACAATATCTCAAAAGCTCTGAAGTAGAAAAATTAAAACTTTCGTAACTCGATCAGTTTCCCTCTCAGAAAAAAGGAATGTTAGTGTGTTAAGAATATGTTACTAAAATTGGAGATTGTTTCAAAACTTTAGACTTCGTACTTTCTGTTTCAAAACTTTAGACTTCGTAATTTCTGCAGTACCTATATTCAAACATAAAATATAATCGCATTATTTAGAAAATCCACACTCCACCCGAATTATATAATAACTTCTAACGATTTTAAAATTAGCTTTTGATCGGAGATAAACAATTTCAAAAGAACAATATGTTAGGAAAATTAAACAATATCAAAAGAATCGTCTCTATCTTTACGAGCAACAGTTGCTCGATATAAAAATGTATGTGTATGCCCACTTGTAAGCATAAATTAACAGCCTTTTTACATCCTTTTCAGGCTTTGAACATTCCCATTGTATCAATGCTATTTAAAAATCATCCGTAACATTAAAACATTCCAAATTGACATTTATTTTAAACTTTAATCATATTACGACCATACAAGATGTAGTTGAAACTAATTAGGTTCAGAATTTGACATAAATTTTAATTTACATCAAATTTTGCATACTTAAAACACATGCCAAGCTTCCATTTATGAGCATTATTTTCAGATGGATATAATTTCATAACTGTATTTGTTGAAATGGCAAAGATCAAAAAGTTCATCGACAAAATTTTGAATTTGAATTTTTTGAAAGCTAATGGGAAAGCACTCTTCAGAAAGTCTTCATTTCTTCGTGTAGTCGTTGTTAACAATAGATGCTGTTCATTTGAATGTATGCCGTTTTATTTAGAAGCTTGTGTGAGTAATATACTTTAGAAGCATACAAGTGTATTTTAATACTGATTGCATTTTTTTATTGCCAATATCGTTCTCCATCAAATCTTGCTCTTACGATTTGAAATTTCGCTTAATTCTAAGTAATCAGTTTTGAAATCTGTGCGGGGAGCTGTACAAAAATTTAAAACTGCATCGCACTTTGTTAGGACTCAACAACTAAATGACCGAGCAAAATGAGTGCCTCGGTTTTATCGAGCCAAATTGTTGATTTCTAAATTATTGGATAATCATACACTTCCCATCTGAAAATTCTAAAATAACACAAAGAAGTATTTTTATTATGTTTGTGTTTAATGTTTAGCTACAGAAATATAGTCACAATTTGTCATTTTGTAAAATAATCTTGTTACATAAAAATTGTAAATAAAAAAAAAATGCTACAATACTTTGCGACACTCTTAATGTTTTAAAGAAAACAAATTCCTTCCTTTGGTACCAAAATTAATCGATTTCTGAAGCTTTTAAAATTACCACCATTTCATCGGTATCTAGTGGAATAATTTGAAGGCCATTGAAAGAGCGGAATTTAAAGCAACCGTTCATAGGATTAAAATAATGAAATTAAAAATAAATTACTCTTCCGCAACAAAACTGACCGAATAATAATTTTTTTTTCCAACCTGTTAGCTTCTCGCTAATAATTTATTAAACATGACTGATAGGACTGTACAAAAAAAACAATATTTTCTTTTTCCGGTAATATAATTATTGAATTCGCTCACAATAATTCTCTAAATTGCTGGAGAAATTCTTCCTATAGAAAGGTAAAAGAGGATTACTTCGATTTGTTTAGAAATTAGCTGCTGAGCAAAAAACACAACTGATGATTTAAAATAAGCGAATTACTTGTGGAGATATTCGAATAAGTCGAAAAGACGAGCAGTACTTCAAAAAATATTTCAGAAGAATACAAATCAAATTTCTTAGAGAAGAGCTTAAATGTTAAAAAGTCCCAGATTTTAAACTGTATTTTAGAAAATAATCTAATACTATTATACGAGGAATGGTTGTCAAGTCGAAAATCGCCCCAGAATTAATAAACTCCGGTAAACTTGGGGGTATGGGGTTTTTGGCCACGAGGAATCGATTGGCACCGGTTTTGAAGTGCTACGGTCGAGCAGTTCGGAGTTACAGATAGAATATTTTCAAACTTTATTAGTTCGCCATAATGGCTATTTAAATTTTCAAGCGGTAACGTCCTGCCATCTATAGCCAATATGGCGTACTAATAAAGTTTTATGTTTATGCTGTTATAGGTTTATAATATGTTTCTTATGTATGTATATGTGTTGGGTTTTTCTAAATAAATTTGTCAAAAATATTGAACTTCAACACACTTCAATCTTTACCTTTGTATAGAATAGTTCCCTTTCCAAACTCTAACTTTGTTTAGAATAGTTTACAATGGTGCACTTTAACCAGTTATCTTTTCACCAATGGTTTCACAAATTTTCTTATGGCATGTATTGTTTTGATAAATCACAATTGAAAATTTAAATCTTCGAGTTAGCTTCGATACCTATTTTCTCCGAGCGGTGCTCGGTCACCCGCTGGTTACCGTAAATCGACGTTGACAGTTCAGCCCTCAGCCGTTATTGTTTTTCTTTTTTAAAAAAAGAATATTTTTTAAAAATAAAGAAAATATTGTAACCAGCAAAAATTAGAACAGTACATTTTGACGAAATTCTAAAATTTAAACTTTTTTCTGAAACACTTTTTTGACATTATGTCTCTGTCTGTGACAAAGATAATTCGAAAACGCTTTATAGCTAGATGGTTGAAATTTGGCATACGGTCCTTACAGCAAAATTCTTGGATTTTTATCAAATGCTTAACAAAATCCATTCAGAAGGTCTGTTTATATGTAGATCAGGGTCATGGTTTATTGAATATTTGTTGCCTTTGGCCAATCAACCTCTGATGATAGGCAAGTAGGGCCCTCCCACCATATACGTCAGTCTGTGTGATCCTTAGGAGACAAACGTCTAGATCTTACATCTGCTGGTTTTTCCTTAGACGGTACATACCTTCATCTATTTCGAGGGATGAAGTCCAAGATCTCTGAAATCCTGTTGGCAACAAATGACTTCCAGTTTCGAGGAGGTGAAGATAACCAGGAAAGAAGAACTTGGAAATCTGGCAACATTGATTCATTTTTGCAATCATTTTCTGCGGAAATCAGACGCGATTGCGTGTACAATGATGAAATGGAATCCCTTCGAATCTGACCTGAGACAACCCAACCAAATATCGTGCTTTGCGCAATTGGTTGCCCTTCAGACCCGCTGAATTTTCCATTACGAAGGGTTGAGAAAAAGCAATCAGTACTCAAAATTAAATCGCATTCTGATGCCTTGACAAATCTTCATCTGATAGAGGGATCCCCTTCAAATAATCTAATTCTTTAGTGTTACTTCTCAAATCCCAGCTGAGAATATTAACTTTATTTAAAATAAATGCATTGTCAAACATTATTCTCTAAATCTGGACCCAATTTTTAAATTAACTGAGCCACGTGTGATTCCTGCTTGAACCCCATTAAGCGACATTCTAGCATTCTTTCTCTGTTATCCTAAAATATTTATTGCATTTTCAGTTACAAAACTGGATTCTGAACCGCTATCTGACAAGGCTCTGAAGAGAAAAGAAGCCCCCTTTCGGTCATACAATACAACCCTTGCGGAGGAAAGGAATGATATACACTTGGAGTTGTTTAGGGACGTACTAGAACTAACGGACCTTTGAGGTGCCGCTGATTTATTACCTTGCGCTTCTCCCCCTGTAGATATCGCTTTCAGAGGGGTGGCTTGCTGTTTGTTTGTCAACAGTCTGAAACCCGTTCATTATTACTTTTAAAATCTTAGGGTAAAAGGGAATTATATTTCACTTGACATATGATACATTTCAAATGATTATTTGGGCATTCTTTATATTTATGCGAATTCAGACATAAAAATCGAAGATAGTTTCGTTTTACAAAATTCTTCCTAGCATTCAAATCCAAGGTCTGTCTGTCCGGATGCTTTAACATAACTACGAAACAATCTGAGCCAGATGAATGCATTTCGGTTCAGAAATTTTGGCCAAGTTCGACGAGGACTTAGTCGCCTATCACTCGATACTTCTAGAAACATGTAAATTCTGCGACTCTAAAATGCAATCGCTTAAATATATCAAGTTGAAACGCAGTTTGTGACTACGAGTGTAATGCTAGGTTAAATTGTTGTTTCAATTAGTAGAGAAAAACAGGTTTAAAACACAAATTTGATTTTCAGGTTGTATTAATCGCCAAAAATATACGCCTGCTATATTACAAAATCACTCGATAGATTTAGTAAAAACATTAATCCACGCCATAAATATAATTCGTCACTAACATGCAAATGTTATCGCTCTCTGGGATAACACTCAATTTAGAGAGTATGCGAAGAAGGGACCACTCCATTTGGCATTTTAGGTTGTTTATTTCCCATTCTCATTGTGAATAAGTAAGGATGCTTATTGGAATTCATTTATAATATTTAGATGTAACTTTTCATAAAATTTCGATGTGCCGCCTTTGGTTGAGAACTTGTCGTTCCTTCATTGGAATGCACGAAGACACTGCGAAAATGCGGTCTATACAGTAGTGATTCCATTACCAGTACAGAAACCCCTTCGGAAATATTTGAAAATATATGTATCTAATATATTCTCTTATTGGAATTGTAATCGTTTGAGATCATAATTTGTTTAGGAAAGCCTACTAATTCTAAATGGGTTTGAGTTCACTGGCGCTAAAACATTTCTTGTTATGCAACGCCAGGTATATTCAAACATATGGTTCATTAAAAGTTTTAAAAGGTTAATCAAAAGCTCTGCTTCAATATTCTATTCAAGATTTTGAAAAAAAAACATATGCAAAAATAAACTGCCATATAGATTTGAAGCATTAAAAGAAGATGAAAAAAATACTTAAATAAGGTCAAAGAAACCTTTTAAAAAGTAAAAAAGTTGAGGATGAGGCACTTTTATGAAGGATGTCTTTTAAAACAAAATGAGGGGACTGAAAACATTGAATTCGCTGATAGTCAAAACGTGGGCACTCTATCAGAGAATGTGCCAAACTGTCAAAATGCATTGGCATCGAGAGGCGGGTTCCCCCAATAACAAATGCCCTTTTGTAAGTCTAGTATGGAAAATTCTTAAATGGTCAATAATTGCATCCAATTTTCTGCTATTTAAAAGGGGCCAATACTCGATGGAATATTTAATAGACTGAAGCTTTTTTACCTCTTTACTGTCCATTTTTGTTTCCCGCATACTTCCATACAGAAGTATGTCTCTTGTTGTCGTGAAAAGGAACATGGTCATTTAAAAGATTGGTAGCTGACTTCACCGAATTCTAAATGGATAAATTCTCTAGAGCATAAATTTAAGTGGAAAGGCCATTAGAAATGTTTATGAATCCCTTTCAGAACTTAAAATCGGTGAGGAACAAAACGACGATAAACAAGACGTGGAACATACCTGAATTTTTATCTAGTCCTCAACTCTCGGGTAGTATAAACTGGAATGCTTACGTTGTTCGCACTCAAATGTGCGTCAACACGAAACTGGACACTAGTTACAGAAATAAACTATTTAAAAGTCAGATTTTCTATGCATGCTTTTTTTTCTTCAAATCTTGTTTTGTGGCTACAAATGTAGTTATATGTCACGTGCTTGTGTCAGTCATTTCCAAATTCTTGTTTCAATCCAATTTTAGACTTCCATTAGTTTGAAAAACTCACTTTTGGCACTACGCGTCCGCTTATCATGCTGCTACAAAAGGAATTCATAACCGCTACAAGATAGCTGAATGAAATTTGGTATGTACAATAAACGCGCACACACACACACACACACACACACAATATAATATAAATTTATGAAATTGCGAGTAAGGGAGGTCTGCAATTCGTATTTTGTTTGTCAATCTCTGCTTTCAAAAACATGTAAGCGTGGGAGCAGTAAAAGGCAACACCTTAAATATATCAAATTTGGAATGCGATTCACACAAGAACAAATGTAGTTATATGTTAGATTTTTTTCTCAATCTTTTTTGAGGATAACATCTGACAAATTCGGTTATCGAATACTATTTACGAATATGTCAAGGATTGACTGCAAAATGAAATAATAATAATAAACTTATCAAGAATTACACGATCGATTAAAAAAGTTTCAAAGGTTAATATTTAGTTTTATTTAATAATTTTTTAAAACGCCAAAGGTTAATATTTAGTATTTATTATGGCAATGCATAAAAAGCGTTTCCTAACATAACTTTATTAACAGGCTAGCCGCCTTTGGCGACTAGCCTGTTTGACAATCTTAATACTCTTTTCAATGGTCAGTTAAATAATTTGTGTAATGGCATTTTCAATTCAATATTTTATGTAACTTGTCTTTTAATAGAGACTTCATCCCATTATTTTTATAATTCAAATTTTGATAGTCATATAATTCACTCATGCGTTTATAAAGGCCCTTAATGTCTCTCTAATTATCTGTCAGTTCTCAGAAAATTTCAACTTTAAAATAAATTGGAAATGATAAATCTCCAAATTGATATAAAAACATTTTTTTTACCGAAACCAAGCATTTTTTTCAATATAAGTAAAAGAGAATCCTATGTGTACTGCTGGATAACTACAATAATTTATGTAATATTTCAACAAAAATTACTTAGATTCATCATAAAATCCTGGTTTTAGTTTTACTTTCAAAAAGATTTAAATGATGCGAATGTTTTTTATTTTCATCAATAAACATAATTAAATATTATGAAGTCTAAATTTTAAAAACGGAATCCATCAACATTTGAGTCTTATGAATACTGTAGAATAATTTTCATAATTTATATAGAATCATTCAACAATTTTTTCTGGTTCCCTTCAATACAATCAGATTTATTTAGTGATATTCAAATATTTATAAATCAATCAGTTTTAAAGGCTGATTTAGTTGATTGGATTTTCTCTCTTTATTTAAAACTAGCCGCCTTTGGCGACCAGCTGGTTCGCCAAGACTAAAGCGCTCTAAAATTTTCAATTAAATCACATATTCAAAATTTCGATGATGTTGCCAAAATATTAAATATGTTTTTTTAAAGAAAGCGAGAATGGGGAAAAAAAGTATTAAATTAATGATACAGTAATTGCAAACGATTACATAAATATGCCATTAAGTCGGGATTCCTGTCTAAATTCAATCAGGTTTACCGTAAATAAAAAAGATTTGTTGAATAAAATGATTTAGAATTGCAAACGATTGTAGAAACCTTTGCTTTGCATTTATTTTTTAAAGAAAATATCACATTTTATATTTCTTTTATTTTATCCAGTCACGTGTTAAAAGTATCATTTCTTTAAACTTGATTTATGATGATTATTTTTTTTTATTATTTCAACTTCCGTCATTGTTTTCTTTTATTTATTCAGTCACGTGCTCAAAAAAACATGGTCAAAATATTTCTTTAAAAATTCGTTAAAAATAGAGGCTTAAGTTATACATTAAAACACTGATACCATTAGAAAGCTAATTTTTTTATCTTTAAATTGATGTAAAAATCATGTTTATGCGATCGTAGTTTCGGAAGTTATAGCTGAAAAACGTCGAAATTTCACTTAAATTTTAATTAATTCAAATTCTAATTAAAAATTCGAAAAAAGGGCTCCAAGGTATACATGTACCAAATTTGGTAGCTGTAGGTCCAACGGTCTGGCCTGTAGAGCGCCAACACACACACACACACACACACACACACACACATTGAGCTTTATTATAAATATAGATATTAGAGTTTGTAAAATATCTTGCTAAAGATAAATCACAGAGCAGAAGATCTAGATAAAAGCTGAACGTTCTTCATTTATTAAAACATTTATAGATACTTGTAACATTCTATGTAATTATTTACAAATTAGCCTTTGGACTTAGCCGTTAGAATTCAAACGATATATATTAAACCACATTTGCCTTAAATAAGACTGATTTATTTAATTAATAACACTAAAAGTCATAAAAGCTTTTTTTTTGTACTTTCATTAAAAAAACACATTTCATATCTATTTCATTTCATGCAGACACGTGCTGTAAATTATATTTTTATATGTTTAATGTGCAATACTAGTTTTTAATTTGAGATTTTGTCAATCTGATGGCAACATATTAATAAGATAATTTTTTCCCTTTTACTCGTAACGCACGCTTGAAGCTTAAGTTTTATTTTTATTGTTGAAAAATATGATGAAATTATTTTTTAAAAATTCATTTAGAAATAAAAATTAAATTTATTAATTAAAATATTTGTATCGTTAAAAATATAACCTTTTGTCTTTAATATGATGTAAAATTAAATTTTGTGCAATGATATTATAGCTGAAAAAAGTAGATTTCGCTTAATTTTTAATAAATTCAAATTCTAATTATTTCGAAAAAATCGCTCCGAGATGTTCCCAAGGTATACATGTGACAAATTTGATAGATGTAGGTCCAGCGGTCTGGACTGTAGAGCGCCAACACACACATTGAGCTTTATTATAAGTATAGCTATAGATAAAAGATTATTAAAGAAGAAAGATTTAGGGACAGCAGTTTCTTCGGATTTAGAAAATTTCTCTCTCAGTTAAGATCTTAAATTTGGAGCCGAACAGACAATTTTCAGTTTTTTAAGATTCGATTGTTAATACTTGCAGTATAACTATGTTTTCTAAAGAGAGAGAGTCCTTTTGATCGTGTACTGTATAAGATGTAAATTATTATTGCATTTCGAGAACAACGGGAATCTGAATCTCAGATTTTTGCTTCGATATAAATTCTAAAAATATTGCTTAAAAAATATTTTGGAAAGTTTTATGGGAATTTTCTTTAAAACGTTGATTTTTTTGTTGTTGATCTGATCCGAAATTCTATGCTTAGCACGTTTTAGTAAATTACGTATTATAGGATGAATATTGAAATTATTCTGTAAGCCTTAAAAATGATTTAATTTGTTTTATATATCTTTGGGGAGCAATTCAAGTTTTATGAGGGGAAGTTTGGAATTTATCATTTTTTGACTGATACGTATCAGACTTCTTTTATTCTTATTGAAATTAAGGTCATTGCCTGTGTCAACGCTTAATATGAATGTTTTATTTTCTCGAGTCCTCGTTTACTTTTTGGCGAAGTCGTTCTAGCATAACATAAATGAGTTGTCTGAATATATTCGAAGAAGTAAATAAACAAAAATTCAAATAATAATAATCTTACTGCCCGTTGTGTTCTGTTTATTCATGGCACTGGATTTAGATTTTTATCCGAAATAATATTATTTTACTATGTTATACTCAGAGGAAATAGTGTAGTTAAAAAAATTGTTTTTAAGATTAATCAAGATCCTGGTGAATCCGACAATTCCGATCCTCGTGAATTTTTGGAATTCTTTCTCTCTGATTTTCAACCAGATATATAAAACGTGAACGGCTGCAAGTGAACAAATACATAATGTAAACGGCTGATTAAAATTTGGTTCGAAAATAATAGCATCCGAGATGTAGATCCGCATCAAATTGCGAACCAAATCCGACAACAGTTGAGTGTTAGTACTTCTGTATGGATGTGAAAGCGATAATTCAGAGATGCACCAACAATGAAAATGAAATATGATACGCGATCGTTTGATATCTCCAGATGATATAACTTATCTCCAGTAAAGGTGAAGGGGTATTTTGCTGTCTTATTATTATTATTTGTAGTCATAACAAAACCGATGAGTAATTTTTCTTCTAAACCACTACCACGAATTCGGCTGCTTTGAATTATTCAGTGTTTTGGCCTAGATTGAACTGAGTCCTCAACTACATTTAATTTGGGGGAAAATTTAATTAACGTCTGTTAAAATAACTACATGTGAATGATATTAATGTGAGGAAACAATTCATCACCAGAATTCAGATTTTCTAAGAATTTGAACACCTGAAGCTTCATCTTTTAGATAATTATAAATTTTTATTTGGAATTATGTCCATCGTGTTTACTGAAGGTGAAATTCCGTATTTGGCCTTCGCACCAAAAAATAGAATATTTTAACTAACAAATTTTGACTTAATTTCCAAAACAGATGTCATATCTATTCTATCCTACCACTTGCATTCGGACACGAGACTTAAAATGAAAGCTGTCTGGTCGAAATTTGGTTTAGGTTTTATCACGAGACTTGAAGATATCTAATTTTGGACGAGCCCTCTCAAACTATTGAACTGTCTGCCTGTCTGTCGATATTTAAGTTTTCAAACGAGATTGTATGAGGAGCTAGATATATGTAATTTGTTGCATAGTTTTTTTCAATGAAATTGTAGCGAATTGTCGAATTTTCGATTTAGTCAGTTTCAGTAATGAAATTCTTTTGCAATAAAAATGCTATATATATGAAACAATGAGAGCAAGTACATGAAAATACACTGGGAAAAGAGCCGAGACATCATTAATTTGTACATGAACTTTGTGATATTGCAGTTTTCCATTCGTATCTTGAAAAAACTTTAACTTTATAGAAGTATTAGAATTCAATTACTAGGATTATATCAAATATAAAAGATAAATGTATCATCGGATTTTTTGTGGAATAGTTTTATGCCAGAACTATATGATTTTAATCCGTTGAAATTTTATTTTAGTTATTTCTAGCAGTTAAGATTATGGGATCAGAACAAGAGATTTTTTGTCTAGTTCAGGGATGGCGAGCCAGTGGCACGGGGCACGATATTTTGGACAGGCCTCCGATCAAAACGGTTTGCATGCGACTTCATTTGATAAGCTGCATTTGTCCTCGTTCGATTGAAGAATTTCAAATTTAATTTATTGATTTCTTGTCTAATTAAATGTAGGTGCAAGAAAATTACTGAAAAAAAGGAAAAAGTGGAATGGGTTGAAACATAACAGAAAAGTTATCGAGCAACATAAGTAAAAATGTCAGTAATAGAATTTGGAAACGTGGATTCGATTCAAACATCTAATTATTTGAAGAAGCTGGCTCATGGTAAGTTAAGCATACTTTTATATGTTAAAGCAAATCATTATTTTCAGAGACTTATATCATTAAAGATTCGCTTAGAAACCGTCTGGCAGATCACTCAGCATGCATTTTAAAAGTAACATCTCACAATGCTAATACAAGTTATTTGTCGTCTAGTGTGATTTCTGCTGTTACAGATTAATGCTGCTTTCATTTGAATTGCACGTAAAACTAAAACAGCTACTCCTTTACATTGCAAAATGTTAGTTAGGAAAGATTTTTGAGTTGTTAGTATATAGTTTTATTATCCCAAGGGCCAAATTATTTGATGGCACGTCTATACCCCATTAGAAAATGCTTTAGAAAAAAATGGGCACGTTGATTCGTAAAGGTTCACAACCCCTGGTCTAGTTTGAATAAGAATGACGTTAATGTTGCTATTACCAATCACACAGAACATGAACGAATAAAGAATAGTTTTTTAGCAATGAAAAATGATGTTGTTTCCAATGGCAGTATACAACCCCGCCAGGCCGATAGTCAGCGATTTAAGCCGAAATGAGCGTCCCTTGTTTTTTAGTACCGCCTACTAGGGCCAAGAGTGCGACTTAGCTATTTCATGCTTCACTTTCGTTTGCACAACAACCTTTTACCTTTTTACAGAGAGGCATATTCACACTAATCACAGATGGAACACAGAACAACAACCCTTCCCGAACCGGGGCTCGAACCCGGAACGCCCAGATCGCGAGGAAAATTCGCTACCCTTATGCCAGTACGGTTCAGTAAGGATGGATGGTTGAATCGGGAGGCGGGGGGGGGGGTAACACAAGGGGAAGGGACGAAGTTGAAGTTTGGGTAAAATGATAGAATTCGTTTAGAATGTTCAATAATGAAAATATTAAAGCTCAATAGCAAGCCTATTTCAGGAAAGTAGCCCTCAATTATCTTATACATTAGTAAGATGTCGCCGTTTCTTAGACCCGAATATTGTGCATAAAATGTTGGCATGTTATTCATGAGATCCGAGTTTGCCCTGGGCTAATATTTGCTTTCTTTCCCCCTTTTTTCTTTTTGTCCCCCTCATTTAGTTCTGTTTAAATTGCTTCGAATTTTTTCAATACATATTAATTAATGTTTAATTTTTCATACGTAAATAATTTTTTTTCCAATTCTTCGATTGCAATTTAAATTTTAGACTCAAATAATTATAAATATGTATTTTTTTTTTTTTTAAATATTCAGAATTGCCGAGAAAATTTAAAAATGGTTTCAATTAATATATTTATTTTTGTATGAAAAATTAAATTTCTCTTTTTGCCAAAATTATATATTTTTAAAGATTTAAAGATATGAACGCTTTTTTTAAAGTTATCTAACATATAGGTAATTTCAATTAATATGTACCCCTTTTATTCTCGAAATACATCTCTCAAAAATAAATATTCATTCTCCAAGTGATTGAATCATAATTTAAATTTTAAGCAAGAAAAATAATTACTAGCATAATTTAAGTGTTGATAAATGTTAATAAAATTATTGACACCATAAAAAAATTTCATAAATTTTTATTGCATTCTAGAAATAGAATGATAATTAACGTAAAATCCTTTGAGACACTATAGATATTTGACAGCTTCCAAAATTAATGATTATTCACAAGAGAAACTTTAAAATAATCGATTGAAAAAAACAAAATCCATCCACCTTAAAAAAATATTTTTTATTCAGATAATCGAGAGTGACGAAGCGCACCGCATAATGTTTCTAAAAATGTTAAGCTATCTGCCTTTGCATTCCGGAAGTTAACATCTGCTTTCTAATTTTTCTTTTCCAGCATTAATATTGAGAATGTTTGTTGATATAACTTTATTAATTTCAGCTGCTTTGTTTGATTACCGATTATTAATCTAGCTCAAATAATCTATCATTATTAAAATCCAAAAATTTAAGACTTTTAATAATTTTAGATCAAAATAGTTATTTGCATTACTTTTAACGTTAAAATTATATTCATAATTATTTTAACACTTAAAAATTAAATTATAATCTAAGTATTGTATGAATGAATATATTTTTTTTCTTTTAAAAAGTTATTTATTTTATCATTATACATAAATTATATTCATTTTTTATACAAAAATTTATATAACTTATATTATTTAAAGACCGATTTATTGAATGTGAATTTAAACTGTAAATTTAATTTACGTAATTCTGAATATTAAAAAAAACGCATTCACATTTATAATTATATTTCGTCTATAAATTAAATCGTAATCTAAGAATTTCAAATGATAAATATTTATTGTCGCATAAAAAAAATAATAAAAACTTTTAATAAATTTTTGAAGATAGTTAAAAAGAACACGGGGGGAGGGGAGAAGGACCGAACTTGAGACCTATGAATGCTATTCTAGCGCTTTATCCACTCCACTCTTTGGGTCTCAGCGACACTTTATTAATACATAAGTCATGCTGAAAGTTTGAAGGCAATTTTCTCGAAAAATTAGCTGGCTATTACTCTTTGATATTTTCATGAATAAATTTTCCGGTAAAATTATACTCAATTCCATCCCGAACTCAATTTTCAACCCTCCCCTTCTCAGAAGGGATACGAAACTGAATACATTTGAAACAAGAGTTCACATTCGTGTCACGAAAGAAAAATTATTACTAAACTGGTTATTCAGTATCATCTTTGATGGTTTAATACTCATTCAATTAAACATTAATAATTAAATCTTACAAATATATTAAAATAGAAATGATTCGATAAAAATTAAGGTTGTGTGGTATATAAGCTCAATAAATTTCTCACCATGTCATTAAAAGATCTCATGTTTGCCACATTATAACCTTTATCTTTGCATGTAAGATTTGGCGATTTTACAATGTACGCCAAATGGTAATTAATCACAGTTCAGAGTACTGATACTTTGTGTCCTTGATAATGAAACGAAGCTTCCGTGAGAAAAAAATTCTGTCTACCCTTATTGCGTTTCAGACGAGCGTTTTAAAATCACAAATAAAATATGAGAAATTTGATTTAAAAATTTATTATGAAGGAACATGTTTAATTCTTTCAGGCAGAAGGCATTTATAAAAATTAAAATTTTGATGTGGATAATACAGATTTATTCTAATAAAGTGAAGTATACTTTTTAGTTTCATGAGGATTTAATCTTTATATCTCTTACAATTTAGCTTTATTTGACAAAATGAAGAGAAAAAAAAATACATAGGTGCTTTAAATTAAAATTTAAATGGATGTCATTGTTTAGTTTTTTTTTTAATTTTTTCAATATGTATGCTTGTAAGTATATATCTTCCCCACGCTTTTAAATGAATTGAGCTAATATAATTTTTACATTAAAATTGTTCAAATAAGTTACATTCTTTTTCAAAATATTAAGCGTTTATCTAAAATAAGATGGAATCAAATTAATATCTCAAGATAACTGCCGGTTAATTCTAAAAAAACTTATTTTCAAAAAAAAAAATGTTAATTACCGAACTTTTTTCACATCTGAAATATATTACCTCATTTTCTAGCTTCTTCACCATCTGACTGAACTCTGCAAAATCGTAAATGCAACATCGATACATACTCCATTAAAACGCTTTATTCTGCATGATCCAGTTTTATAGGCAGGTAATTTAGTAGAAAATGTCTTCCTATTTTCTTAAAAATGCTGCAGATGATTTATTACTAATTTTCAATTTGTCTTAAATCTGTATACGAAAGAGAGCTAGAAATAAACTATATTACTTTATATTTTATTCGTTCTTTTTCCGTCCATGAATTTATTGCCAAAAGTATAGATTCATATATATTGGATCTTTACCGTAATCAAAATTGAAACTACAATAGTAAATATATAAAAATATTAGGCCTTAAGATAAAACTAATTTCACAGCTATGCAAGCATGGTTTCTGAAGTCTTTTTCTTCTAAAAAAACATTAAGAAGTTGCACTTTGTAACATTTTTTTTTTTAATATTGCATCTAAACATACTTCGAGTTAAAAATTTTCGCTAAATAAGGTAGGGCGATTGTACAAAATTTGCAAAAATTGTGTTCTCTTTTTTTCATTTATAAGTACAAGATTTCACATTTCACCTTCTAGAAAGTTTGCAGATATGCTTTTTAAAATTTCGAAGAACTGTCGGCAAATGTGGAGTAAAGTGTTTATTTCGTAATTGTAACTAGTACATCATATCCAATCATTATGTTAAAAAAAAGTAAGTCACGCATAACATCCGACAGTTAAATTATCATCTTTATAAATAAGATTCTCTCTCTCTCTCGATCGATCGATCGATGGACTTATTTATTTAAAAAAAATTCGAGCTTGATAAAGTGAAGATTATTCTTCCTGTAAAAAATTATCACTCGCAGTTCTCCCCGACAGCTCCATTTTTTGAAGTTCGTCTCATTTTCTACAAAAGCATATTGTATGGTAACGATATATCCAGTTAATTTTAATTGAGATTATATTTGTTGTTGTCGTGTTCGTGTTTTTCACGGAAACGGGGTGCAGTAGCTTCTGAGGGTAAAGACCCCTGAGCAAGAGGGCAGAAGTCTGACTTCTAGCTCACACACACGACACAACCCTTTTTAGGGGGTGGTCGAATTCATTCATACTCTCATTCATCCATCAGCAAGTCGGAATTTAGATCCAAATCAGAGACCGACTCATCCCTGCTTCAGTACCCCCAGAGGTATCGTTTTGTGATGGGAACTTGGAGGACTTTGCAGTCTCTATCTAATGAACGTGCCCCAACTGCCATTTGCCAACACGGCGGTCTTTGGCCAAGACGAGGACAGAACCCGCGACCTTTTGGTTACGAGACAGACGCTCTACCAACCAGGCTACCGCGGCCTGAGATTATATTTGAAGTAAATTTATAAGTTTAGATATTTGATAACTCTTCGCTGGTTAACTCAAAAAACCAGTCCTCATATCTCAGGAAATTAATCGCATATGCCCAAGTATTAATAAGTTAATGTAATTCTGCATCGGTGTTGAAGGGTTAATTTGGAATCAATTTTTAGTAGAATGCCCTCCTATTTTTAAAAAAAATTATAAAAGTTAATAAATGTTATGTTTTAACAAAGGATAGAATTTAGACCGCTTGAAATTAAGAAACAAACCATGTTATATCCTTTGAGAACAAATTGTATTGAACTATGCTTTAATTCTTATTATAGTAGAACTTTATTTAAATACTTTAAAGATAAGCTCAGGTTATTCTCTTTCTTTTGTATGTGTATGGGGGGGTCGTCTCCAAAAGGCCTTAAATTGGAATTAAAGTTATTCCCTGAATTTGGAGAGTTCTATCGTAGATCTCAGAAAGCAATTACAAAAATTATCATTAATTGAAATTGAAAAAGACTAAGGCAAATAGTCCATAATTAATATAAAAAGATGTCAAACAATAGAAAATTTAAGGCTTTCTACTTTTATATCTTGAGGAACAAACGAATAAAAAAGGAAATCCTACAGTTTAAGAAATATCAAATTTGAGTTCTGATTTTACATGTTGATAAGAGCTTGAACCTTAAAACCAATGTTCCATTATCGACCTTAAAAATTAGTGATGCAATATGTAGAACCATTTTCTTTAATTGACAGACTTCCCTTTTTTCTGTTATTTTAAAAATACTCCTATTAAAGTACGCAATATCAAACTAATTTTTTTCTTAACTAATAAATATAATTACGAAGGAAACAAAATCTGTAGAATGATAATTATGTGGGACACTTTAATCATTCTATTTAATTTCTTGCGTATTAGATGAACTATTTTAAGATATAGTATTGCATCATTTAAATGTTTTGAAAGTAAACTAAAAACTGAATTTTACGATGAATCCAAGAAATGTTTGTTGAAAATTCTTTAAAATATTATATAAATTACGAAAAATATTCTGCATTGCGAAACAACTCCAATGCTCAGCGATTCTGCATTCAATTTTCATATTCAAAAAAAAAAAAAAAAAGAAAAGCTTGGCTCTAGTTTAAAAAATTATATTGATAGCAGTTTAATATTTCCACTCTAATTTAATATACGAATTTTATAGGTTCTGACAGGAATTAATAAGGGATAAATAATACAATGAACAGAACTGTTTAAGATCTACTTAATAGTATGACTAAAGGCTATAAAGAAACTAAGTTACTTAAAATATATAACTGAAAATTGTAGACATCTTTTATACTGGCGAATTGCTGGTTGCCGAAATCTGTATAATTATTTATAAAGATATTGCTTGTGAATTATTGTAATATGCATACACACACATTTTTTTGTTTGTTTTGTACATTCACAGTTTTTCAAATCCTCTTAAAAATTACTTTTTTTTTCATTTATAATGTTTTTACCTATAAATTAAGTTTCTATTTGTAATGAATTTTTTTTTTAAAAATATTGTAACCATATTTTCCAACAATTCATTTCTCACAAAATGAAAGTAGAATTTAACCAGCAAGAGCACATTAAGAGTGTACCAGTGCGTTTGCCGTCACTTTGACAAAAACTGAAACGGAATGATTAAATGAACTCTTATTGCAAATTAAACCGAGGAAATTGAGATACTCAGCATATGTTGAAATGGTAGCTTAATGTTATGGAATAAATATAAGATGCTATATATTCCACATCATTCTTTATCAGCTTATTGTAAATCAAAGACATATATATTACAATGAACAAATAATCGGAGTGCTTCTATAATAACACAAGTTACGTGACTATGGAAGTTTGAAGCTTAAATATATTTGAATAAGTTATAAAGGGAGCAAGGTATGTAAGCCTTTAATTGAAAATTTTAGAATGTATTATTTATGGCGAACCAGCGGGTCGTCAAGGGCGGCTAGTACTAAATAAAACAGATATAGATATATTCCTATATCTAATTTCTTTTTAAATTTTAATTCCGCTATTTATTTTTCTGATAAAAACAATTTCACTTTTTTATTAATTATAGAATTAGTTATCATTTATTCTAATGTATATGAATAAGATTACGGAAGATAAGATCTCGTAAATGCGCTCAAATAAATACGCTCCGACATCCCTCTAGATGTCCGCCAAGTTTCCCTGCCAAAGACAATAAAATCCCAGTAAACCTAAAAACTGCGGGTAGGGAAAGATTTAGTGAGCGCAAATTCGCCAATCCGGCCAAACATGCATTTTATTAAGAAAATTTTCTTCTGATTAAATATTTTTTGAAGAGAAATTAAACTTTATATAAAAATCATTTGATCTGAAAATTATTCAATGTCGATTTTATTATAGGAGTTAAAATTCATTTACCACACGTAAACTGATAGAAATAATTGGAAATACTATACAGCTTTCCCACGACTAGGCATTTTAAAACATTACTAATCATTGGTGGAAATTTCCTAGGCTTTGTGCGTGTAATATATAAGCTAGTAAATAAAGCATACACGTATCCTGATGTTTTAGAATACTAAACTGTCATGAAAACATGTTACGATGTTATAAAATTCACTTATTTATCAAAAATGTGTAAAAAAATGGTAAAGAATACCAATTTTTATTTAATCCATTTATGTAGTAAAATTCTAATTATTAAACTACTTGGCTCAGTTTTGGCAAAATGCTAAGAAATCCAATCTGCATCGAAAATTTCTTACTAATTAAAAAATTCTTTAAACTTTCTGAATAAAAATAAGATTACTCCAAGAGTACTTTGCGCAGTTTTATAATTGCTATATGAGTGTGATTTTATGTTGTATAATCTTAAAATGAAGCGCTGTTAAATTGAATTAAAAAAATACTCATTCGTTGAAGCTTGTTTGAATTCACTTTAATAATATATCCAATCGATAATGGTTAAATCCACTTTTGAGGTATGTTGCGAAATTTTAAAAATTTGGTCTTAGTAGAAAATTAAGAGTTTTGTTATTTTTGTCGTTTTATTACGTTATAGAACAATTGTACAATCTTGTAAAATAGGACTGCAGTTATATTATCACTGTATAGAAATGCGATCAAAATTCAACAATTTTTTTTTAAAACAAGCTTTCTGTCTATTGATTTTTAGCACAGTAAAATGTTTTTGCGTTAGACTTTCGATGATTCTAATAAATGTTTACAAGACATCTCGTTTATTCAAAGACAAAACGAACACTAATTATATATATTCTTCTTCAAAGAGGGTAACAGAAGCGCTGTCTTGTGACAATATCAATTAGCAAATCGATATTTTACACTCCTCCCTCCAGATGCGTTAGAAATTATTTTTGAACCTCTAACTCACATCACCGATCTACTGGCCTTCTTAAAGTACTATTAAAAACCTTGATCTTACAAGATCGATTTTTTTCATCTCTTATTGAATTTTTTTAAAAATAAATTTTACCTACTGTCCAGTTACATCTTTCAACATTATCCTCTCTTATTAGAACTACGCCATCAAGGTTAAACTGAACGTAATTTTTAGGTATTTTAGAAAACATAGCAGATCTTAGTTCCCAAATATAGTCTTTGTAAAGCCTTTTCCTGGAATCATCTTATAATAATAATAATCTGTATGTATGGTGATAGAGGATCTGGTTTTATTACAAATATGTTATTGGGCGTGAATTAATCACTACCTCAACTTCAACCTACGGCAGAATACAACACTTCATAAATTTTAATGTAAAATACACTTCAAACATGCATTTAGAGATCTTACTAACCGTTCCCAGAACCCTCCCCACCTTCGATAAAGAATTTCTAAGTAATGCCATTATCTCTACTTATAATAAAGATTCAATATGTATGCGTTCGCGCTCTACAAGCCAGACCCATCCACCTACAGCTACCAAATTTGGCACGTGTATACCTTGGAGACCGGAAATGTGCACCTCTAAGCGATTTTTGAATTTTTAATTAGAATTTAATTTTATTAAAAATTAAATGAAATTTTGGCATTTTCACCCTATAACTTCCGAAAATATTATTACACAAACATGATTTTTACATCAAGTTAAAGATTAAAAAATTAGATTTCTAATGGTATCAGTGTTTTAGCATATAACTTAAGCTTCCGTTTTTAACGAATTTTTCAAGAAATATTTTAACCATATTTTTGAACAATATATTTAGGACAAAACAAAAAAAAAATCAATGTGCATGAGCATGTCAAAGGGAAAAAAGATTTTATCAACGCGTTACCATTGCATATAGAAGTTCAGATTTGTTTTAAAAATCCACTGTTATTACATATTAAATATAAAGAATGTTACTTTTAGCATGTGACTGGATAAAAAATTAAATGTGATAGTTTGTTTAAAATTTTTAAAGCAAAGGATTGTATGATCGTTTGCAATATATCATTATTTCTATAAATCATTTTTTTTTACAGTAAACATGATAGAATTTATAAATGATACGCATTCAAATTCGTGCCGAATGGCTAATTTGTAGATCATTAGAAATAGGCATACAAATTGTTTATGCTGTTAACTTGATCTAAATGTAGAAAATAATTACTTTTTATGTCGTTTGAGTCAAACTGATTATTCATCAATGCATCGTTTAAGATTTTTTCACACTTTGCTCTGTGAGCCATATTTTACATTATATTTGTACTAATATTTTAAACAAAAGTTGTTACATCAACCAATCTTCTAAACCAATCATTAAAACTGACTGATTTATCAAAATAAAAGAATATTGTTATGAAAACGTGTTCTTTTAGATCTTTCCGTTCATCATCTTAAAGAAAATATCAATTTCAGGCCAATCAATGCCCAGAATTACTCCGAGCTAATGATAAAATGAATATTTGTTTTGCACATATGAATGAATGTGCGTGTTTGTTTTAGAGCACTACACAACAGACCATGCGATTTAGAGTTACTACACTTGGTTTCTTCATATTTACCTTGGAAGATGAAAAAGTATACCTAGACGGAGTTTTTTTAATTAATTAAAAACTTTTCTGCGATAAAATACAACACAAAAATTTCAGAATTTCAGCACATGATTAATTTTAAAATCTTCTTAAAAATAATTTTTTTTTCATTGAAAACAATGTTTTAACCTATAAATTAAGTTTCTATTTTTTAATTAATGTTTATAAAAATTCTGTCACTATTCCAGTAATTAATTTCTCACAAAATAAAAATATAATTTAACCTGCAAGAGCTCGTTAAGAGTGTACCAGTGCTTTGCTGTCAGCAAGACAAAACCTCAAACGGAATGATTAAATTAACTCTTATTTCAACTTAAACAGAGGAAAATGTAATTTTGAAATGGTAACGTAGAATAAATATAAAATGTGATATTTTCCACTTAATTCCACAACAGCTGATTGCAAATCAGAAAGATATATAATACAGTAATAAATAATCATAAGGCTTCTCCATAATACGAGTTAAGTGACTATCGAAGTTTGAAGTTTAAATATATTTGGCTGATAAGTTATAAAGAGAGCAAGGTACATAAGTATTGAATTAAAAATTTTAGAAGGCATTACTCATGGCGAATCAGCTAGTCGCCAAAGGTGGCTAGTTCATAATAAATATAGAAACATTTTCATCATTACACAATTTACAAATATTACATATTAATGTATTATAATTAAATATTACATTCACAAATATTACATATTAATTTATTATAATTAAATATTACATTCACAAATATTACATATTAATTTATTATAATTAAATATTACATTTACAAATATTACATATTAACTTACAAATATTACATCATTACAAATATTACATCATTACAAATATTACATATTAACTTAAAAATATTACATCATTACAAATATTACATATTAACTTACAAATATTACATCATTACAAATATATCAATTCAGCTCGCTGAAAAGTTTTTGTATGATCAGAATATATTATCTTGGATACACCACGACGTGAAATAAATGTACGAAATGCTTGAAGGAAACAGTCTGCACTTAAATTAGATAACGATTCCAGTATAACACGAGTAACGGCACAAGTAAACAAAGTAATATGCATAATAAAAGATGCCTTAGACCCATCTCTTAAAATTATTGTTGCCACGAAATCAATTTCACTTACCTCAAATGGTTATGATTTCGCAATTCGATCAGGAGGAAAGGGAGCTGAAATTTCTTGACTCAGATTAGCATTACATTTTTTACAAAATCTACGACTAAGATTGATTTTATCAAACACCCAGCTCTTAAAATCCAATATTTGGCTCTTGTTTGAATTAAAGTTTTGTTAATACCACTAAGAAAAACTTTTTCATGTTTATTGAATATAATAAGACAAGGAAAATAATCATAGGCAATATAATGGTATTCACTTCATCTACATATAAAGAAGATTAGTTACATCTATTTACTCTTAATAAACCCTTAACATAAATTTGAGGATTAGGACCTTTTCTCTAATACTATCTTTGATTTGATCACATATAATTTGTCTATATTTAAGTTAGAACGAAACTGCTTCAATAGATTAAAGAATTTTTATTCTGCGTTTATATAATTGTCATGTAATGTGTGGCATTTTCATTACCTTCCAGCTGGCGCGCGTATGTGAGAGAGACACTAGAGATGAATTTCGTTTTATAACTTTAGATCTGGTGGCTCTGGGAATTAGCTATTTGTCTCCCACTAGACCTTAGTCCGCGCCTGTAACAATTTGCCATGGAAAAAACTGCGCATACTCAAACTTCGAGAGCGCCAAGTTGTTTTGGATAAGGCGATATCGAGCCAAACGTAGAAACATCTCGGGCAAGGGTCGGCAACCTGTTTGTCTTTAAGGGCGCAATACTAAATTTGAAAATCACCAAGGGCGTATATTTTACTGATAATCAACAGGTATAAATGGGCATTAAAAAAACAGATTTTTTATAACTTTATTTTGTTGGTGTCTTACATAATGATACATATAATTCTGAGGGAAACTTGGGTGTCTATATTTTCAGCTAATTTCTTATAATTGGGGATATATTTAGAGTTCCCGGTAATTAAACAATTATCTAAATGCGAGTCATTAAGCTTTGTTCGGTATTTTGATTTCAAATATTTCATATTTGGGAACAAAGACTCGCAATTGTATGTTGTTGCACAATATGAATAAATTTTTAGTTCACATTTCCTTAAAATAGGATACTTAATTTCATCGACTAAGTTCCAAAACATTTTATCAATACTATGCGCTTTTAAAATAATATCACTTTGCAAGTTTATTATTTCTAATTCTAGGTCTTCGATATTATGAAACTCGAAATACACTGAAACTAGTATTTCAAGGACATCATCTTAAGTAACATTGAATGGATTTATGAAAAATCGTAGAACGGGTTCTAAAGCTGCAAAATCTTCAAATCTAGAAGAAAACTCTATTAGCTTATATGTAATTTCTAAATATGATGTAGCAGTAAAAATTTCACTGTTCAAATTTAAACTCTCAACAGTATATTTTATATTTGGGAAATGAGATAAAGATTTTTTCAATAGATGGGATTTCAACAACTCTAACTTGCATTCGAATGCATTTACTGCACTAATCATGTCAGCGATATGCTGATTTTTTCCCTTGTATTTTTAAATTTAATTCATTCAACTTTGCCGTTATATCTGTCAGAAATCCGTGGCCGATTAGCCAATCCTTATTTTCTAATTGCTCGTAAAATTCGCCTCTTGATGCAATAAATTCCTTTATTTGTGGCAAAAGCACGATAAACCGCTCAAGTATTTTACCTCTGCTCAGCCACCTCACTTCAGTATGTGAAATATCTGTGAACTGAACGTCCTCATCTTCTAAAAGTTATTTAAACAATCTGTGTTGCATAGCTCCCGATCTTTTGGAATTAATTTTTATTACTATCGTAAATACGTGTTGAAAACCGATTGTTTTTGCGCATAACATTTCCTGGTGTATGAGGCAGTGATAAGAAATAATTTTTTGGAATAAGGAATCCTGTCTACATAAGGCAATAACTGCTTTTTTCATACCAGTCATCGCTGGTTCCTTGTCTGTTGTAATTGACGATAACTTTTGTACAGGTAATTTAACATCTGTTATATACTTTTTAAAAGTAGAAAAGATATCTTCTCCTCTGGTGCTTCCCTTTAATGGCAGAACTTTAAGGAATTCTTTTGTTGTAAAATCAGAAAATACCATCTTCACGCAAACTACTAATTGTAATATATTTGTCACGTCTGTCGATTCATCCATCTTTAACGTAAAGAAAGTACAATTTTACATATCATTTGCTAATTCTGCCTCCAAATTCTCCGCAATTACTTCAATTCTTCTAGTAACAGTTCGTGCTGATAATTGCAACGTGTTTATAGCAGAAACTATTTTCTTTTTATTTTTAAATTCTTCAAAAAGTGAATCAGCAGCTTCTAACATGGCTTCTTTCACTGATTCTCCATTTGTAAATGTTTTTTTTTATTCTTAGCTAGCAAATGCGATATTTTATATGACGCAATCGTTGTTGCTTTATGTTGTTGCAGTGGTTTAATAAACACACTTTGCTGGTTAGAAATAGAAGATTTTAAAGAAATAATTTTTTTCTTCTAATTTCAGACTTCATTGGATAGTCACTATCAAAATTAGTATGAACGGTCTTAAAATGTTGTTCAATATTACTTTTCTTGGGAATCGCAACACTATTATTACACAACAAACAAATACACTTCCCTTTGTAATCAGCGAAACAATATAGATGTCCCCATTCATCATTAAAATAATGTTCTTTTTTTTTTACATTTATCCATGAAGTGTTTTGAAAGAAAAGAATTATTTCCGATTACTTGGTAGTTTTAGAGGTGGTGTGGCTACAGCGGATGTGGCCAGAGCGGACACATAAGATTTCGTGGTCAAAGCGGACACCCCGAAACTCATAGTGGTTAGAGCGGACACATTCCCCCCCCCCCCGTCTTAGAACAGATAAAGGGTGCATATAAATAAGTATAAATCTCTTTCACGTGGAATAACGTTTTTTAGGGCACTTAGGGCACCAACGTTTCACTTCCTGAAACATTGCAATGTATGTTGCTTGTCTCTTATCAGGTAGAAATGCGAAAAGCGCTGGATAAACGTTGGTCTCTGTTGCTGTACTCCTTAAGTCGGCGTGTATTGTATATATTTGGGCAAATTGTTTCGGACAACTTTTAAATGTTCCATCTAAGGAAATGGTCTTTCCATTTTCCAAAAGGTACCGAGATTCTTCTCCTCCAAATACTAAAATCCTGTTATCTTGGTCATTTTGAAAGTCTAAATGAAGAAAGTTTTCTCCATTAAAAAGCATAAGTGCATCGTTAGAAAATTGAATGTCATTAGCATTTTGGGGATTTGGGGTAGCTCCCAAAGCCTTTCTCCTCTCCTTACATAAAACAGTCTTGGCATTGGATTATGTCGGTATTTTAGTTACGAAATCATATCCTTTCTGATATAATTCTGAAAGTTCTTCTTGAAATATCTGGGGAACGGGAACTGATGTTTCTTCTCGGACTCTTTTTCTGCAAGTCTCTAACTTCCTTTTAACTTCGATCTCAGCAACGTTGGGCACGCAGGAATGTTCAGTTTTCTTCAGTACTTCGTATTGAAAATTTGTCTTTACATTTCCTTTACAACGATGTGTCTTTTCTTTCACACATACCCAACTCATTCCTAATTTATTTTTTCGGTGTAAGCGGTGTGGGTAATCATTTACAACTAAACATTCTTTTCCTTTTTGTGTGGAGAGTAATTTTGTTGAAATGTCTATGGGTTCCATCGCAAATTTTTTCGACGATATAAAACGACATACACACTTCATAAGGATCAAACATCTACTGAGAAAATGAGAAAGGCCTTCTCTCTTAAAAGTATGGGCTATCTCTACAGCAGGTGCAAACCTCGAAACTACACAATAGATGACATGTGACTGATTAGGGAAAGAGCCCAATAGTTGAAAGAATGTCCGCTCTGCCCACCCAGCTCCCCTTACTTGTCCGCTGTAGCCACTGTCCGCTCTGGCCACGTAACCGTTTTAAATGCGCGGTCTAAGCGTGGTCTATTCCGAATACGATCACACACTAACAAAAAATACATGCGTGTTATTAGATACGCTCAAGGTTAGCAAACTGCTAATCTATGCAAAATCCTAAACTCAACTGACTACTTGCTGTATATCGCCGTTTGACAAGAGTAAGTAAATCGCTCTGGCTATCATACATTTACATTAGTCCAGGGAGGGCGCATTAAAAATCGATCGGGAGCGCCACGTTGCCTACCCTTGGTCTAGGGTTCTCCAAAAATTCTGTTCTGAAGAGCAAAGTTGCGGAAGGGAATATTTTGACTTTCGATTAATTTTAAGCATAACAGATATGTGAATGTATATGATGAATTAAAAGGGTTTTATTGAGTGCTCATATTTATATATATATTTTTAATGCATAAAAGCCTGCATCAAAAGCATTAGTAATAGCGATTTGAAATATTATCAGTTATTTATAATTGCAATTTATAGATATCTGAAACTAGAAAAACCGTTATTTTTCAGCCAATTAAGAGTATAATTAGATTGCGAATTAATATTTAATATGAATGCAAAAATTTCAAATTGTACATAATTTAAATCGTTTGAATCTTACACGACTCTTCACATATTTCTGTTTGTGAAACTGTCCATGTTGTTTAAGCAAATATATGATTAAATGTTAGTTCTAACTAATATTTATCTGTATTAATAAAATAAATATAATAATATATAAAATAAAATTAATGAAATCTTTCATGCCATTTCTCCCTTGAGCATGTAAGTTATATGTAGAAAGCCCCTACTTTATATACCTGAAAATCCTTTGGAAGCTTACATATGTTGATAATAAATTTAATACCAAACTATTTCTGTAATTAAAAAAAATTCATTTATAATTGATATAAAGGATGGACAAAATATTAACCTCAGTTGTATAAATAAAATCCACATTAAGTCTTGCATTCACCGAGTAAAAATCTTGCGTAAAAATCTTTGGATTACTTAAGATTTTGAAATCGTATTTTCTAACGAAATATTACTATGGAAGTTATTCAAAGGTTTTTGTTCTTGCTGTAGCCTAATACAGTAACCTTTTATAATAGGATTTATCCCTCGTAATTTTTCTTAAAAGCGTAATTTTTTTTCATTTGGAAGCAAAAATGTTTATTAAAAAGTCATTTATATTAAATGGCATTTATTATTAATGCATTTATAAAATTATGGATCTTTTTTTTCTGTAATAATTATCATTTTATAATATGCTAAAAATAAATGTACTACGGTTTTTATACATTCAGAAAGGAAATATTTATATGATAAAATACCTTTTTATATTTCATTATATCTGAGAATTATTGAAAGATAAATGTTATTCCATCATTTTAATGATTGATTATTGATTTCTATCAAATCAAGTAATGAAAACTTATTTGTTTGTATATACATTGAGCCATATTCCATTATTAAAATTTGTTCTCATATTTTTTTTTTTTTGCATTTCATTGACATAATTCAAATACCAACTTCTCGTATACAATGAAGTTATTAAAAAGGCCAGTTAAATATCCTTAATATGGAATCTGGGGGTTCAATACCTTGCACTTTATTTTATAAACATTCACGTGTATGCACATATATAAAAGTAAGAATGTCGAAAAAATATATTTCATTGAATTTGATGTAATCTAAAAGTTATAATCAAATTTCTGATGTGAATAAATTTGTTAAAATCCAGTAATTTTTCAAAATAAACATGTTTGTATAAATTGTCTGCTTTGCATAAATACCCTGAATTATTCAAAATTAATTTAGTTTTTTAAGGCATGTTTAATTTTAGAATTGAGAAATGGAGTTGCTATAACTCTTTGCTGTAATCTGTCTACTGAGAAAACTACTATAGGCTCCCTGCTGTAAAAATATCATTTAAAAACCACTTTTTTAGTAAATTTATTTTTCTGGGATTTTTATCCATTGTACTTTTATACATAGGAAATGTTATTTTGCATAAAGAGGCCTTTTAATACAATCTTGTAACTTAATCCTTTTACAACTATTCCAGTCGTAACTTCAGTGTTAAATTTATTACAACATTTCTATGTTTAAATTACATGCTTATACTTTTGTAAATATATATACACATATGATATTTGCATTTTCAGCTTCACTTATAATCTGCATTAAATATCTCTTTGGAGTCAATATTAAAATATCTTAACTTCTACATAAAAAACAAATTATGTAATTAGCTGACTTGATTGTCAAAATCAATATTGCATATATTGATTGTCAATATCAGTTAGCTAGAATTAAATAATAGGTATAATCATGTTGATATTTATTTAACTAAAATGATTCTTGACCCATGGATTCAATAATTTATTTTAAATATTTACACAAAATATGACTCCATTTGAATTTTAAAATGCTTAACTTTTTCATAAAGTCCTCTCACTTTTTATAGAAAAGATGTCAGACTTGTATGTTAACCTAGCAAAAAGAAAAAAGGTTTATATGGAAGACAAACTTTTTTTTTGAAAACGTGGGTCTATTTCAAAAATGTCATAAAAAGAACAAACTAATGTCAATGCTTCCTTGCATGAGGCATCTTCAGTTATCCTTATTTCTATTTCATTGTCAATAGTGATGCACTTCAAAATGATGCAAGGTGAATATTAGTAATTGGAGATCTGATAGAGAAATTATTTCATGTGAAGAGAAAATAATTGTTCATATCTATAAGTATTTCAAAAACAGGTAAATAACTTTCTATTGCAACTTTCAAGCCTGTTTCAGAAATATGCATTCTATATTTAAGGAGAAAATTTAGAGAAATAGAATAAAACTATATTTCCAATGATTTTAAATCAACCAATTTGTTTCATAGGCAACTCTCAGTTTTAAAAATGTGTTTTTTCCTGCAAATTTTTGATGTCATGCAGTTTTAATGAAATTGATCTATTAAAGAGTTTAATTTAGAATTTTAAAAATTATAGTAAATGCATTTTATTTTCAATTTTATGATATTCTAATATGAAGTTTATTATATACTAGCCGCCTTTGGCGACCAGCTGGTTCGCCATGTGTGAAGCGTTCTAAAATGTTCAATTGAATCACATATTCATTAGCCTTGAAGTCATTCCGGGCATTGATTGACCTGAAATTAATATTTTCTTTAAGATGATGGACGGAAAGCTCCAAAAGTACACCTTTTCCTAATAATATTCTTTAATTTTATAAATCAGTCAGTTATAACCACCAGTTATGCTTCCAAAATATTAAAAAAAAATTTCGATGATGTTGCCAAAATATTAAATATGTTTTTTTAAAGGAAGCGAGAAAGGGAAAAAAAGTATTAAATTTATGATGCAGATATTGCAAACGATTACATAAATATGCCACTGAGTGGGGACTTCAATGCATATCCTGTCTAAATTCAGTCAGGTTTACTGTAAACAAAGAAGATTTATTGAGTTAATGATTTAGATATTGCAAACGATTATAGAAACCTTGGCTTTGCATTTATTTTTTAAAGAAAATATCACATTTTATATTTCTTTTATTTTATCCAGTCAAGTGCTGAAAGTTGCATTGCGATGATAATTTTTTTTATTTGAACTTCCGGCATTCTTTTATTTTATCTAGTCACGTGCTAAAAAAACATGGTTAAAATATTTCTTCAAAAATTCGTTAAAAATAGAAGCTTAAGTTATACATTAAAACACTGATACCATTAGAAGGCTAATTTTTTAATCTTTAAATTGATGTAAAAATCATGTTTGTGCGATCATATTTTCGGAAGTAATAGCGGAAAAACGTCGAAATTTCGCTTAAATTTTAATGAATTAAAATTCTAATTAAAAATTCGAAAAAAGGGCTCCGAGGTGCACCTCCAAGGTATACATGTACCAAATTTGGTATCTGTAGGTCCAACGGTCTGGCCTGTAGAGCGTCAACACACACACAGATTGAGCTTTATTATAAGTATAGACTAACAATTTTATTATATACTAATATACACCACTGGGCCATTAATATATTTACTGTGGCTCTGAGATATAAAAAAATGGGATAATATAAAAAATAAATTATTTGTTTACTCCCCCCCTTGAAATTTCTCAAATCAGTCAGTAATATATTCATTTCACACATAATAAATGCATATTGGTGAAAAGTTCTCATCAATATTGTTATATGTATACAATACAATTAAGATTATTCTCATCATTGTTACCACCACTGCTTTTGCTAAAAACAAAAAATTCTTATTTTTAAAGTTCTCCACTTTTTAACAGGGCTTTCAACCAAATTGTTGAAAGAAATTATAAAGTAAATGAGTATTTATTTATAATTTAATTTCTTAGAAATAGAAACACAACTTTCAATAGATATGTTTATAAGAAAATGTTTTCCAAATTTAAGTCCTGTTTTTGACATTTTACCTTTCTTATATCATGCCGCACCCATTAGATTAGTATTGTTCAGATAGATTTACTTATATTATACAGAAATAAGCAAATATTAAAAGAAATGAATCTTCTTAAAAAAGTATGCTATTCTTAATATTTCTTTATTTTTTGAAAATGAATTCAAAAGGCGGATATAATTTGTTCGCAACAAATATATTTCTGGGGAATGTAGCATTTTCCTAGCACTTAAAATTTACAATCCCAAAGGAATTTTTTTTTTAAAAAATTCAATGTTAAATAAATTAATCAAATTTACTAAGTGGCAAATAGATCACAAACATAATTAAGTTAACTCATGAAAACATTTTGTGCACTCATCCGTCTTTGATTTATAGCTTTATTTTCATTTATAATTTCTTTAATTTCTTAAGCCATCAATCTCCATATTTTAACCTCAAAGATTATTACTATTACAGATTTAAACTTATAAAAAATAGACATTGACCAATTAAATAAATATTGATAAATATTAATTTTTCACCTAACTGATGTGGGTAACATAGTTTGAAGGGAGGGATGATTTTTTGCCAATCTTTTTTGGAATCTTACTTGTACACTTCTGGTAGTAAAACATATGCTTATATAAATCTTTAAATGAAATATTGCTTATATTTTGAAGGAAAAATAAACTCTAATAAATCAATCATTCTTTCTTTATTTTTTTATAATCTGCAACTCATTGTCATTTAATTTAAAATAAATATTTTTCTTTTTAATATATATTTAAATGCTATTTTAAATTACATTATAAATTATTTTACTGTCAGAAAAGGAGGAAGCACAAAACTTACCACTTTTGATTATTTTTTAAAAAGAATAATCTCTACTATGATAATAATAATGATGAATGTACATGTTTGGAGTCTCTAAAGGCCAGATCTGACCGAAACTGTCAAATTCGAGACATGATTGAAAATAAATACAACCAATATCATGACAAAACATTTAAAGGCAGCTAACATATAATAAAGTTGATAATTAAGTTTTAAATTTTGGCATATAATTTTTATTATTGGCTATATTTCTATATTGATTTTTGATTATCATAATCAAGGCTTTTATATTTTATTCTACTGACACTAGTTATTTAGTTGTGCTTGATTTTTCAATGATCAAATTCTTATTATATCTTAATAAGAATTTAAATAATGATCAAATTCTTATTTAAATTCTAAATATTAACAATTATTACTTTATTAATAAAAATTGATATTTATATTTTAAATCGTAAAATTTCAATCATATATAATATTTCTAATAATTAAATCATATGCAAATATAGATTGCATTGTAATTATTAATTTTTATTCTCAATGAGGCATGAATAAGGCTCTTATTTAAGATTATTTAAAAAAAGAGAGAGAAAAAGAACCATTAAAATGAACTAAAATTCATCCTTATTTCAGGATAAGCAATTAACTGTTTCATAAACATCATTTGGATAATAACTGATTTAACAATAATTTAATAATCAAATGAAATGTCTCAATGATACAGATATCAAGGCTAAATATGTATTATTCAAAACTGTTTAATTATTTGCTAATATTTCAGTAAAATGATAATATGAATAATTTAAAAAATTTAAATGTCATTCCATTAGAATTTAACATAATTTATTTGAACTATGCAACTCAGATATATGTATTTTAATATACAAATTTATTTTTCATTGATGAGATCAAATGATCAACTTCGTATGTATTCATATTTCTTAATAATCACATTATCTGATCTATGCATTTAATATACCAAATACCCAACTAATATATTTAAATATATTCCTTAAAAATGCATATTGGCTCTGAAATAAATATAACAATTCATTAATCAAATCATATTTTTCTTTAAATAAATAGAAAATTTTTCACATGCTTATTTTAATATAAAACCAAAAATATTTTTCTGCCTTTTACAAAAACTCCACCTAAATAAATAACATTTGGCATTCTGAGATACATTTGTAAATAAATTGTGCTGCTTTAAAATTAATTGAGGTATTTAATTAAATAATAATAAATAAACTAATCAATTAGTTGACAGAGGTGAGAAATTTATTATGTATTCTTTATTTGTGCCATACCATATTTATTATACAAACATTCCCATTAATTTTCATAAAAAAACACCATAATCTTCGTTATATTTAATTCATTAACACTGTCCTTAAAATCAAAGACATCTACATTTATTTATCCCTAAGACACATTTCCTATCATTTTTTAATATGTAACATTATCTATATAAAGCTGTGCTATCGTTTGGAGCATGCGCAGTTTTCCGTTTGGATCGATAGCGCCTTATCCAGAACAACTTGGCACGCTCGAAGTTCAAGCTTGCGCACTTCTGTCCATGACAAATTGTTACGGGCGCGGACTAAGGTCTAGTTTTGTCCCCCTCCCTTTGACCAATTTTCCGTTGTCGTCGTAAGTTTGGGGTGTTAATAGGTCTCAGATATTTATATTTTAGAGATACGCGCGACCGTTCATGTCAGTTTTTGTCACATCGGATTTTATATGATTTTACAAATAATTCCATATTGTTTTAGACTGGCGACAGCTGGCAAATGCACTTGTGAAGGAAAATGTTGAAAAAAAGTCCCCACATCTCTAAAAAGTGAGCTAAAATGAAAGGTGCTAAAGAGAAAAACCGAGCTAGGCATATAATTGGAAGATGCGACGTCAGGGAAAAACCCTGCCAAAAAGAAAGTGGACTAGAATAAGGAGGTTCATTTGTGAGATTTGACAGAAATTTATTTGTATGGAGCACATTAAACGTATTTGTTCAAATTGCAACGCTGCAATGAAATAACAATGAAACTAATTTCTTCCTTTTCATATCTAACTTTCAGTTGCTTTTTATACATAAATTCTGTATTTTTCATTTTATATTTTATACGCCAATTGTTCTGTCAAAATATCGACAATTTCATTTATATTATTTTTAAATCCATTCAATTAACCTGTGGTCAATTTATATTGTTATTGCAATCTATGTTTATATTGTTTCTGCTTCTTTTCAAGTAAAAAATGTTTAAAGTGATTGTAGTTATTAATCATAAGTTCTTTACGATATGATTTGAATTGTTACGCGTTTAAAAATTTACTATAACAGTTGTGGGAAATACGCGCGACCTTTCATGTTGGTATGACGGCCGCGCCAGTTGGAAGGTTAATCCAAATCAATCTAATTTCATAACGGCTATTTTCTTGATTTTGCAAACCATCTGGAGACCTTTTCATTTTCAAATCACTGATCGGGACAATCTATACCGAAGTATTCAATATTCTAAAATGATTCCAATGTTCTTGACAGCTTCTCTTCAAGTAATAAATCAGAACAAATGACATCCGCTCCACTGAACTCCCAGAAATAAAAGCGACCTTGCCAAAATCGTAGCCAAAGCAACGGCCTGTTCATTTATCCTTTTTATTTCTTCTTTCGCTTTTTTTCATAAACAATCTGATCCTATTAGAATTGAAATGGATTCTTGATCTGCACTGTGAGTCATCAGTGATATTCCAAATTATTTAAGATCAGATTCTATTTTGGCATACTCTGGTGTGCAGTTATAATTAATGGAGCTTCGATGACATTAAGAGAGATAAATTTGTCCGACTGGTTAACGAAAATTCCCTTTTTCCGTCGGCGCCAATGTTTACTTTCCTTTTCTGCAAATGTGTGAATGTTTAGACTAGAATAGCCTTTCGATCGTAGTCCTGATTGTTTGAATTTGAATTGTCTGCTGTTGAATGAAACATGACTTCCTCCATCAACAAGGCATCTTAAACCTTTAACAATTTAATTTTTTTCCAGAATTTGATTTTAAAAATGTTTTTAAACATTTTTTTTATTGCATTTGGTCTTCTAATGCAAAACATGCGGGAGAAAAAGTCCGTGCTTTTGAATCAATCCGAATAGGAAACACAATACACTGCAAACTATCATTTACTGGACAGCTATCGGCTCTATACGAAGAATTTGTTACTATAAACGGGTGAAACAGGGAAAGCGAAATAGAAACCAGATTGCCCGTTAATAAAAGCCTGAAAGCCGAGCTGTTCAGGAGAAACAGGGAAGGGATTAAAACACACATCTTTTAGCTTCTGCAGAGGTATAAACAGTTTGAAGGATCACGTCATATATTGTGGCTATAGCAGAGGAATGGGAAAGGGTGACGAATTCTTCTTTTTCGGAATAGCGTGATGGAATAAGAGCATTCTGATTTTAACATACAGATTCGTGGTGTGGTTTCTCACATTTCTGCAATAAAAATGCAAAATTAAACAAAAACTTTCTAAATGTCGTGAACTAAAACTAAACAACAACAAAAATTAAATAATTCTTATTTCTTTTCAAAAATTTACATTTTTTTCTGTGCATCCAATTATTTACATTTGAATTTTCCATGAACGCTCTTGTTACAAAATATGCACTAATTATTTAGCGTTGATAATGTAGACATATTAGCCATTTTTGGTTTAAAATCGGAATTTTCCCGCGAATTCCCGCCTTTTCTTGTATTTTGTCGTTGAAAAGGTTTCGAATTGTTCACAAGATTTGAAGCTTCACGACAGTTATTTTCTTTCCTTAAAAAATGCATTAGTTCTTTATTATTAAACTGCGATTGTTTTTTCCGATTTCGATTGAATTCAGAATTCAATTCTTCATATATTTTGTGAAAAATTATCGGGCAAAGTAAATTTCCATAGATTCCGGAAGTAACATTCAATGATTCTAAGCTTCGATTTTGAATTTCTCATTCGTCAAAAAGTTTTCGAAATCCTTGGACATTTGATATGTTTCTATCCGGCTCAATACGTAACAGTTTGTTCATATGCGAACTATTATCAATGTCTTGCCTCCGGAGCGTTATTTTAGTATTTCAATCGAAGATTTGTAAATTCAATCATTACTATTAAATCTAGATATAGCAGATAATGCCTCACCATTAAGCAAAGATTTCAAATACTTAAATTTTTCAGTTAAGCTCAATATTTCATTATTTTGAATAGCACATTGATACTGATTACAAAAGTCAAGTCACTTGAATCTCCTTAAAATCTTTTTTAATGGCACGGCATTTTCATCACTTTCGTTTCAGGAACAGTTCGATTTATCAAAGTTTGGTTTTGGGTGACTCTTTCCGGTGTGCTGATTTATGCTCTTTTGCAATTATTCTCTGCAAGGAACTGCTTGTTCCTAATGTTACTGATTTTTAATTATTTCCTCTTTCAATTTATCTACAGGCGTATCGTCTTTAATTTGTGAGTCCAAGAATTCCGTCTTTTTGCATCCAATTGATCCCTGCAATCTCGCATCATTTCAAGTTTTTTCTCGAAAGTAATATCCTTTTCTAAATAATTGACTTCAATATCTTTCATTAACTTTGTAGTCGTTCAAATACTGCGCGCTTCTTTTTGTTCTTTTCTAACTTCGTTTTCAAAAAAATATTTGTTTTAAGTCTAACTATTTATTATCTGAATTATCCAAAACGTGCCAGAATCCCGGCTATCGGCATCATAAAATATTACTGCGTTAGCCTTTCGATGATTCTAATAAATGGAGCCAGGTCGGACGCAAGACATCACGTTTATTCACAGATAAAACGAACACTCATTACATATTTTCTTCCTCAGATAGAGTAATAGAAGCGCCATCTCGCCCAATATGCTGACTGATATCTCGTGGCACTATCAATTAGCTTGTCGATAGTTAACACGCAGGGAGAGAATTCGAGTAACATAACTCGGTAATATGCATACGCGTGAGGGTGTAATGTAAATAACTAAAATAATTCTGATTTTTTATACGACACGCTTAAGATTATTTTACTAATATTGTAAAATCAATATAAAATTATACTCCTACTGTTATGAATTAAATTACATTTTTAATCAGTTTCAGCAAATCCGTTTGAATTTTCCTCGCCTTGTTTTCAAACTGTCGTTTCGCAGAAATATACAATGAAAAGTTGTATCACATCATGAAATTGCATTACGAACCTGTTCAGGATTCAATTATTGATTAGATTTGGATGGCATTTTTGAACGATAATCGAGAAGTATTAAATCTCTGGTGAGAGTTCAGTAGTTTTACCGAATATGTCGAGTCATCCTTGGCTCGTTATTTGGCGATGAATCCCTGGCATGCGGTTAATAGTATCCGAAATTCGAATTTGATACTTTTAAATCATTGCATCTTAAGATATTACGTTTATATCTTTTGAAAGTACAGACTGAAAAACGTTCATTTCATAGTTGGATTTGCCTCAATTTTGGACAGGCGACAAAAATATAGATATTGAATCTGTGCACCGAATTTTATTCTCCTGACTTTCTCCATTTAGTAGACGGCGTATTAAATTGCACTCGTGTAAATTATATCCTAGCACCTAGCAGTCGAAGTTTCTCTGACAGTACTTTGCTCAGAATTTGGCAGAAATCTACACATTTGGTGTAATGATCATATACTAAATTTCACCTATCTAGATTTAAAAAGTTTTTGGTTCTGTTTGTCGCAGACAGACGGAGAATTGCCAGAAATTTGTTCCTCAAACTTTGGTAGGAATAAAATGTTGAGATTTTTCAAAATGTCGAGTTCGCATTACTTTGACTATTACTATATCACACATACGAGAAAGTAAGAAGACGAAATTTCACTGCCACGAAAGTTAATGCATGATCAGAAAATAATTTACTCGGTCATGTTGTTAATGTCATGGTGATGCTATGGGATTTGACTCATGCAGAATTCATTCATACAATGAGTGGAACAAGTGTGAGGCTTATGAAACGAAAATTTTAATGTCTAGAACATTTTCATTTGCGTTAATTAGCTTTGATTCAGACCTTAAGCTGCGCAATCCTTTACTGTATTTTGATTATAAGAGAAGAGTTTACCTAATTAAATAGTAGGTTTGAATCACGGGTGATTTACATTATGGATAATGCAGAGATATAAACTGGGCATGAGTGTGTTTCTACACTGAATGGCATTTTTTGCTATCATTCAATTATGGGCTTAATGGCATTAAAAAAATTTACAGAAAAAATCATGAAAATCATTTTTTTTTTTGAAATAAAGAATAACTTTAAAACTGAAAATCAGTATGCCCGATGAATCTAGCTGATCACCACAGCTATATTCATCCACAGCTTATGAAGCAGTAAATGCACACACATTTTCACAGTATTGTAGAAGCACAAAATTAACTGAAATAAATCATTAACAAGCTGTTGACTTTAAATACCTGGGAAAAATATTAAATGAAATTGTTCAATTTATGACAGGTAAGGCTAAGTAATATGTAACGCCTAGGATCAGCAAATAATTAAATCCATTTCTGACCTTCAATGAAATTCAAATTTTTTTTTTTATCCACTGATTCTTCATTTTTACTCAATTTTCAATACGAGATGAGACAGGGAACGTGCATTTTGTGGCAAAAGCGGACTGTAGTTCTGTTCGGCAGGCATTCATTTCTGGCGTGCGATATAATTGACTCGATAAAATTGGCGTTACTCTTGCATCTGTTACTAGTAATGAAATTCTGATTCGTGATGTTTAGCTATGACATATGTGTCTTTAAATGGATATATTTCTACCAACTAATGGCTAATAGATAATGTAAGAAAGGGACGCGGGCAATCCTAATCATAACGAGAAACTGACGCAGCATGAAGAACAGTGAGTGTGATCACCCCAAATCTTTCTCGCATAATCTTTAATGAAGGTGTTATCCCAAATAATGCCTTGCCTGATATTGGCGTACAACAGTTACGAAATATTAACCTCCGTCGTGCCTTCAGTATTTTTACCGAATCAGTCGTATGAGTCTTGGCGTATGTTTTCGTGATGAATCCCTGCCGAACGATAAAATAATATGAATATATAGTAATCTATAAGCATCCGACGAAAATTTGATGCAGAACTACACTTATATACCAAATTTGGTATGTAGTGTTATGACTGCTTGTAAGGTAACCGACTACGTTCGAAGGAATTTTTTTGAAAAGTAAGATTTAAAAAAAATCCTTTATGGTTTTCAGATGTTCTGTCAAATGTAAACACTATATATACAAAAAAATATTTGAAAATAAAAATCTCAATTTTGAGCAAAGCCAATGTACCAAATTTCATGCGCTTAGCTCAAAGCAATTTTGAATTATCTTTGAAATAGATCAGAGGTTTCCAGCCTTTTTTGAACTGGCGCCCCCTTTTCTGATGAATATTTCAATATTGCCCCCTTCCCATTCCAGATAAATAAGAGCGTACATAATGCATGGTGAAAACAACAATAAAAAAATTCTAATAGATAGAATATTGTTGGAATGGAAACGCTACTGAATTTCTTCTTTATTTAAAAAAAGAGGAATAAAAATGTTAGCTTACTTGTCATAAGGACAGGTAGGGATTCTAATGATACGAATTAATTCATAAGAAACCAATCAAAACGCATACTTAATTCTATTAAAAAGTATTTTTATTAAAATTTAAAGACATCGAATTTTAACTTAATTAATGAGAAGACTGATCTTGATTCATTTTAAGGAGTTTGTTAATATATCAGCTCGATTTCACTCAAAAACAATCGTAAGTCACCGCGTTCAGTAATATGGAGCCGATTTCTCTTTTTAATTACCAATGTTGCCTCAGCACTAAATCCTTGTTTTGCTAAATATGAAGAGGGGAATGCTATCAGAAGTTGTTTAACAATCGATCATAATCTTGAGTTACAAAACAGACTTCTGTAGCCAAAATTCTTAGTGGCCATTCTTGAATATAATCTTTAGATCCCCATTTGTCGTCAGTTCTTCTGAGGTGATCCTGCTGTGTTGACATTGGAAAAAAGATCAAAAACCCAGTCTGGTATGTCCATGTTTAAAATGTCCTGGAATCGTTCTTGAAGTCATTGTAGACTATATTTAGTTAATCTTCTATCGCCCCCATGTGCCATATCAGCGCCCCCTAATTTTCTCAGGGTCTTTTACCGCCCCCTCGAAAGCTCCAGACGCCCACGTTGGGAATCTAGGACATAGAAGGATAGACATACAGGCATAATACCGAAAATATGTACTTCGAATTCGAAACGGACTGAATTGTGCAGATTCATCAAAATCTCGGGTTTGGATTTATTTATGATTGCAGTACATTATATACCTCGTATATGAGAAAGTAATAATTAATATAGATTACCACCATAGCAACTGCAAATTGTTGCGTCTGAATACCTTAGAAGACGCGAAGATATCTAAAGCAAATTTATTGCTGAGTTTCATTGTCTTTTTTATGATATTGTTTTACTTTTGTGCATTGCAGTGTTAATATTTTTTTTCTTTTTCATTTCCTGCGAGGCGAACACATCCGTCCAGTGATAAGCTGGACGAAGAGTAAAGACCTGATTTTGGGACATGCATGCCATGCTGATGCTATCAAGTGATAAAACTACACGGAAGGAAAACCGACATTTGCGATGAACTCGACTGTCCTTTGCTGTCATCGAGACTTTTCGCAGAGATTTGAGAGACAAATTGCTTCGATTTTTATTCTTCAATGAACGTACTTTTTTCGACTTCTTGTCTGGCCCTTTTGTGAAGAATTTGGACTCTATTATGAAATCTATCGTCTGGACCAGAGTTTCCCAAACTTTTTTGTGTCGTAGACCCCTTGCCATGTTTTTCCGTATTGAATAGACCCCCTACTTACCTGATATTGATTTCCTGTAAATTTCTAATTGTAGTGAAGTTTACTGTTAAAAACTTAAAGTAAAAACCCATGTTAATTTATACATTTATTAATTGAATTTAAATTTATACTACTCAAAATAAAATTTCGTATCTGTTATGTAAAGTCTATGTAACATGAAATAAACTAACATAAGCAAAAAGTCAATATTTTTAATGAGAAGGATGAGCCTGATGCTTTAACAATAAATTATGAACATTTGGCGTCAATTATGTAAGGGTTAATCTTAAATCTCCTCGGCTAATGATGTCCAGTCTGTTTCTTTTATTCGTTAAGAGATTAGTAACAGCGCTGAACCCCTTTTCCACTACGATGGAAAGGAGATTAAAAATTTCCTCGCTATATTCCATAATACGGGATAAGTAACGGGTATGTTGCAAAGAAGCCAAAATTGCTGATATCCGAACTGAACCTTAAGTTCTTCGTTTGTACTTAGTTCTGAGTAAATAGGTACTATCAGTATATGTGTTGAGATTTACTATCTTGGATCCCCATTTTCATTTCATGGATCCCCCAAATTTTTTTTCGCTGACGTAGACCCCTTGCAGGTTGTCATAGACCCCTAGGGGTCGATATAGACCACTTTGGGAATCACTGGTCTGGACAGACTTGGGACTTGTGGAATATTCTCTACTCTTTTGAAAGTGTCTGTATCTATTTTTTTTTTTTAATCAAAAGCAGATTGGTTTTAATTGCATTTGAATTTTGAAAAAAAAAACACCTTCTGTTATTCTCCTACAAAAGAGACACTTTTGTGGCCCATGAAAGGCTTTTGTGACCCCACATCTCTCGCATCCGGACGCCGTTTTTATGAGCCGGCATGTGACTGCTGTGTGGTTTCATTTGCGAGCGCGTTCTTTATTTGTGTTCTTTTATTCTCCATCACATACGAAAACATTAATTCGAAACTCGCTAGTATTTACTAGTGTTTCATGTAGATGTTTTCTGCTTCCATTTCGTCTTGCGCAATGGATCAGATATTTTTCTCCTTTCAAAGGACTGATCCCTTTCAAATTCCCTTATAAAAATTTTATAGCAGAAATACTTAATTTAAGAGAAGGTTTATAAATTTAATCAAACAACTATAAATCCTTTTTTATCGCTAGTTTTAAAGCTCGTCATTTTAATATGAAGCAAATCCTACTATTGAAATATCAGATTTTTTGCAGTTAGGTTTAGGTATTAAAATGAAATTCAGCTGTTAATTTCTCATTTACCTCATTCATTTGCTTAATCTCAAATATATTGTGTAGCGTTATTATGGTGATATTTTGGATCTGGACCTGGAATTTTTTAAAACATTAATTGCAATCCCAATCGTTTTTTATGCATTTGTGAAAGGGCAAACTGTAATGATCTAAATCTTTAATTCATTTGCAGCGCTGATTTATCCCCTTTTAAATCATTTATATCTTTTCATTGTTTGACTTAATTCTTTTAATTGTCAGACTCGTTAAATTTCGAGTAATTGTTTAATTTTAGTACGAAAATGAAAGAAGTGATTTTAGCTCCAAATTTCAGGGTACAATGCGCTTGTTTTCTACTTGTTCACTGCAGTTTCATACAATTACGATTCTGTCTCATTCATCGAATCTCTGAATTTAAAATCTTCAATGAAGAGGAAAGTCAAAAATAATTTAAAGTGTAAAAATCACTTATAACGCATTACCATTCCAGCTGTTTTTATATTACAATACGAGTTTAAATAATTCAAAGATTAGGGCGTCATATAAATATTTACTTCAAAATTTACTTCGTTATAACCGTTATCCTTTTCAATGAGATACTAAATTACAAATTTTATCCATTAATTTCTTCATTCTCAGCTTTTGCTACGTGAGGTTGGTGGTGGGGATGAGGTTAAGTTTAATAAAACTGAACCTTGAATCTCTAAGAATTAAAATATTGAATGTTCCAAACATTTCTATTCGAAATTTCAAAAGTCGATCAAATTTGGCAGCAGAAGATAGAAACCTTCACTTATTTCTTTGAAAGTTGTGAAGTGTCAATAATATTTCGTAGAATATGATTCCTTAGAACTAAAAAATGCACAAAATTTAGACTTAATAATTTTTAATTACGTTTATAGACCAAAATAAAACAAAATTTTATTATTCATATTGTTTAAATCCTCTTGAAAGTAAAGATAAAACCTGAATTTTATGATGAATCTAAGTAATTTTTGTTGAATAATTCTTGAAATATTACACAAATTATTGAAATTATCAGTAGTGCATATAATGTTCTCTTTTACTTGTATTTAAAACAAAATGCTTGGTTTCGGTAAAAAGATGTTTTTATATCAATTTGCAGTTTAATAGTTTCCATTAAAAAAAAGTTGAAATTTTGCGAGAACTGACAGATAATTAGAGAGATATATAGTACTTTCCAAGGCTTAAGCCATTTATAATTGCAAGAGTGAATTATATGAATATTAAAATTTGAATCTTAAAAATAGTTCAATGAAGTTGCTATTAAAAGGTAAGTTGCTTGAAGTATTTAATTGCGAAGGAAAAGTCACCTAAAGCATTTAATTCACAATGACGCTACATAAAATATTTAACTCGTAATCTTAAACAGAAGTAAGAATGGCGAACCAGCTGGTCGCTAAAGGCGGCTAGTACTTATAATAAAGCTATGTGTGTGCGTTTTTAATTGTTGGCGCTCTACAGGCCAGAATGTTGGACCTACAGCTACGAAATTTGGCACTTGTATACCGTGGAGATTGGGAATGGGCACCTCACAGCCTTTTTACGAATTTTTAATTAGAAATTTAATTAAGAACTAAGGAAAATGTTGACCTTTCTCCCGCTATAACTTCCGAAACTATTATCGCACAAACATGATTTTTACATCAAACTGAAGATTCAAAAAAATTGACTTTCTAATGGTATCAGTGTTTTAACATATAACTTAAGCCTCCGTTTTAGCGAATTTGTAAAGAAATATTTTAACTATATTTTTCAACAAGATATTTCAGACAAAACAAAATTTAAGCGGCACGGTAGGAGTGGAAATTATCAGTATGTTGCCCTCGGATTGAAAGCAACTCAAAATTAAAATTCTTTTTTTTAATTAAACATATTAAAAATGAAATTTTCAGCACGTGCCTGCATGAAATGAAATAAATATGAAATATGTTCTTCCTAAAAAGAATTTTTGTGACTTTAAAATATTATTAATTACAAAAATTATCTTTATTTCATATATATATATATTCAATTAACTATTCAATTTAAGGTTCAACGGCTAATTTGTTAAACTTTAATAATAGAAATGCATCTATAAAAAGGGTCTAAATGAAGTAAATAACAAATAACATGAGTCTATAAATGCTTTAAAAAATGAAGAATGTTTAGCTTTTAAATGAAAAAAAAGAGATAAATGTAAATCAACTGAGTCTCTAAAACTGACTGATTTATGAATATTTAAAAATCACTATTCAATTAAAACGGGCAATTTTAAACCACTTCATCGAACATTCGTAACATAATACCCCCATAAAACGTCCAGGATTTCTTTAGACTTGCTTTCCCAAAGAATGAAAATATTGAATGTTCCAAACATTTCTATTCAAATCTTTATAAGTTGATTAAATTTGATAGCAGAAGATAGAAACCTTCATTTATTTATTTGAAAGTTGAAGTGTCAAGAATATTTCGTAGAATATGATTAATTGTAACTGAAAGATGTGTAAAATTTAGACTTAATAATTTTTTAAATTCTGATTATAGACGAAATAAATTAAAATATTATTTGAATCATTTAAATCTCTTTGAAAGTAAAACTAAACCATGAATTTTATGATGAATATAAGTATTTTTTGTTGAAATATTACACAAATTATTTAATTACTCAGTAGTACACATAAGATTCTTTTTTATTTATATTGAAAAAAAAAATGCTTGGTTTCGGTAAAAAAAAAATGTTATATCGATTTACAGATTAATCATTTCCAATTTACTTTAAAATTGAAATTTTGCGAGAAGATAATTAGAGAGACATTACGAACTTAAGACATTTATGACTGGATGCGTGAATTATCTAACTATCAAAAGTTGAACCTTTAAAATATTTTAATCAAGTAGCTATTCAAAGACAAGTCACCTAAAGTATTTAATTGACCATGACATTATATAAAGTATTTAACTGATAATTTTAAACACCCGTAGAATTGGCGACCAGTATATATATATATATAATATAAACAATATTTTTCAACAATATAAGTCGGACAAAACAATAAAATTTAAACAAGCGAAAAGGTAAACGAGCAGTGAGAAAAAATACCTTATATTAAAGACATATATATTGCTAGAATTGAAATTAAAAAATAAATTAACTGCAAATTAAATCCGAAAAAATGCAACTTGAATGGATGAAATTAAAGAAATATAGAATGTTATGATTTCTAAAAATATAAATGCAAGACAAAGGTTTCTGTGATCGTTTGCAATTTCTATATCAATAATTCAAAAAATCAGCATTTTGTTTATGGTAAACATAATTGAATTGATACAGGATTCGCATTTGACCCGAAAGGCTAGTTTGTAAATCATTTGTTATAGGCATACATATTGTTTAGTACTATTAACTTGTTCTAAATGAAGTAAATAATTACAATTTATGTAGCTTGAGTCAAACAATGCATTGATGAATAACGAGTTTTAGATTTTTTCATGCTTTGTTCTGTGAGCCATATTTTACAAAATATTTTAAGAAAAAATTACTGCATCAATCAATCTAAATAAATCATTAAAACTAATTTATATAAAAAGGGGATATTATCATTAAAAAGTGCTCTTTTAGATCCTTTCGTCCAGCACCTTCGAAAAGTATATCAATTTCATTCCAATCGATAGCCGGAATAACTCCAAGGCTGATAATAAAATGACTATGTAATTTGTTTATATCAATAAATGTATGTCATTGTTGGTGCTCTACTCATCAGACCATATGATCTAGAAATACTGCACTTGATACGTACATATTTACTTTGGAAGATGGAAAAGAATTCTTAGACGGAATTTTTTGAAGCGAATTAATTAAAAATTAAGCTAACATTTGGAATTTTTCTGCGATAACTTCCGGAAATATTATTGCTCAAAACTGTTTTTTTTTAAATCCTCTTAAAAATGACTCTTTTTTTCATGGACAACTATGTTTTAACCTACAAATTCAGTTTATATTTTTAATGAATTTTTTTAAAAAAATAATAACCATGTTTTTTAACAATTAATTTCTCACAAAATGAAAGTAGACCTGCAAGAGCATGTTAAGAGAATACCAGTGATTGCCGTCACTTTAACAAAAACTCAAATTGAAATATTTAATTAACTTATTGCAAATTAAACCGAAGAAAGTGTGATGTTTTCAGCACGTGTTTAAATGGAAGGGTAATGACACAGAACAGACATAAAATGTTTTGTTTTTCACATAATTCCAGGACAGATGATTGCGAATTAGAGATATATATAGTGTAATCAACTAACAATCGTAAGGCTTCTATATTAATATGAGTTACATGACTATCAAAGTTCTAATATATTTGCCCGAGAAGTTATAAAGATATTAATTCTCACCAGTATTTAATAGAAAATTTTAGAATACATTACTCTTGGCGAACTAGCTGGTCGCCAAACGTGGTTAGTACATATATACCGGGTGGCCAGAAATAAAACACCCCTACTCTGACCTCCCTGGATATCGAACTACTCAGTGTAAAGGCTTGAAAATTTGTGGACATACTATTCAAAAAATGGGGAAACGGATTTCACGAAAAAAAAATTTAGTTCCAGAAATCACCGATAGGTGGCGCTGTACCACTGGACGTATGCTGAAAAGACACAAAAACACGTTTTAAACACATTTTATTTGAAAGTACCAAGCATACATGAAACAAGGACGTTATCGATGCAGGGAATGCTGCTCAATATGGTTCCCTTCCTGAAGATGTAAAATGTGAAGTCTGTGGACAGCTTGTTCAACTGCGGATCGTAACTGGTCATCTGAGATGTTTCTCACATGCAGACTGATACACTCTTTCAAATCTGCCAAGGTTATCAGACGTTCTCGATAAACAAGGTTTTTTAAGTGTCCCCAAAGCCAAAAATCACACGGATTAAGATCCGGTGAACGAGATGGCCAAGTTGTCGGAAACGCGCGACTGATTATTCTGTCAGTGGTGAAATGTTGGCGAAGAAACTGTTGCACAGGGAGTCCAATGTGTGGAGGTGCTCCATCTTGCATAAAAGTAATGGTGTCAAGGCATTGGCGCTGCTGCAAATGGGGTACAACAAATGTTTCGAGCATCCTTTTGTACCTGTTGGCCGTCACGGTACATGTCTCAAGGCCATTGGAAGTAACCTCTTCGAAAAAGAACGGTCCAAGGATGAATGTGGCTGTGAATCCACACCAGACTGTAACTTTCGGTGAGTGGAGTGGAATCTCTTGGAAGGTACGGGGGTTTGTCGTGTCCCATATGCGACAGTTATGGGTGTTCACTGTTCCACTGAGGTGGAAATGGGCCTCATCGCTCCACAGAATCTGCCACGGCCACGATGCATCCACTTCAACTCTAGCAAGAAATGTCAATGCAAAGGTCAGTCGCATCTCTCTGTCTGTGGCCAGCAATTGTTGATTAGGGCGGATTTTGTACGGGAAACAATGCACCATTTTTCTGAGTACGTTCCACACTGTGCTATAGGGAACACCCAAGTGTCGTGACACTGCACGTGCACTACTGCAGCCTAAAACATTATCCATTGACTGTTCAACAATACCGGTGGCAACATCTTCAACGACATCTGAACGAACCGGTTTGCGTCCTCGACCAGGCTGAACTCCAAGATGTCCAGTTTCCTCGAATCGAGCGATCATTCTCCTGAGAGCTTGTGGAAGCAATGGTCCCTTACGCAAATCCTTAAGTCGGCGAAACTCTCGAAGTGCTGTTGGAGCATTTCCTTTATTCTCGTAAAACAACTTCACAAGCAAAGCGCGTTCTGGCAGCGTGACAGCCATCACTAATAAGAATGACATTCCCCACCTTTTAACTTCTTTTATACCCAGAACATGGCTTCTAACCATGCTTTATGCAAATTTTTCTGGTTACAGTATGAAATTGCAGTTACAACGGGAGTTCTAGCTTCTTTACTATTTTTATTTTCCATAAGGGGCAGAAAAATTAAAAAGGAAGCATGGAAGCATTCCATTCCGCATAAACATTTTAATTTTTATTATTATTTGTGTCTTTTGATCATAGTTCCAGTTGTGCAGCGCCACCTATCGGTGATTTCAGGAACTAATTTTTTTTTTCGTGAAATCCGTTTCCCCATATTTTGAATAGTATGTGTACAAAATTTTGAGCCTTTACACTGAGTAGTTCGATATCCATGGAGGTCAGAGTAGGGGTGTTTTATTTCTGGCCACCTTGTATAAATAATTTACTTTCGGCTTTCGCGTCAGTAATCTCAAAGCTTGGTGACCGATTGAAAATTATGGGAAAAATTTAATTAATATTTGAAAAAGAAAATTACATTATCATCAAGAGTCATTTAAAAAATGAAGTATTTCAGAAGAACTTGAGTGAATGAATAAAAAGTATTTTATTTACGATGAAAATTTGAATAAGATTTTATACATAATATAGGGAGAGTGTGAAGTAATAGGAGGAATTTAACGAAAAAACTTTCGAAAATAGAGACATTGTGCTGCCAATTAACATTGTTATCTGATCTTTATTCAATTCATAATTTACACATGTTTTGAAATTAGTAAGAGTCTGTGAAGACAAAAATCGGTATTGGCAAATACTAATTTCTTCATAATCCAAATTCGGACAGAAACTAATATTCTACAACCTTCACTTTATAAAGAAATGCTTACCTCTATTTTTATTTTCCTTTCTTTTTGAATATTGATGCTGTGTTACACTGAATTTGCTCCAAACATATTGTTTTATCTGGTATGACTATTATGAATCGAAAAGATAAAATAACCTGTAGAGGGGGGAAATGTCTGCAACAGGAACATCAACTCAATATTTATGATATATGCCTAACATTAAGTCAAGGATAGTGGATTTGGTATACTTAAAACTTCACGAGTTGTTGATTGGTTTTGGGTCTTTTGGCCATAAAATTTCAGAGAGAAAGGGGGTTAAGTTTCCAATATATGGATTGAATAACAAGTGTATTACAGCAGATAACCGTAAATCTCTGAGCAATATAAATGGATATTTTTAAATTTAGCCACTTGAAAACGAATAAGAAGTTGTTGGATTTTAAAAGATGATAAAAAAAAATTCAAAGTCACTTAATTTATGCATTGAAGAAAAGAATTGTCTCGAATAGTAACAAAATGAGGGTGGTAAATAAGGCAGGGTAGCAAATCAATTCGGAAGTGAGGACATATATTTATATAAAGCACTGGGCTTTAAATTTTTCTTCTGTCTAGGTGACCTGCAGCATACTATTGAAGTTGCATTTGAAAATTGACGCAAGAAATCCACTTAATCTTCACTAATATTTAGCTTATTTTTACACCAGCAATGGCGTTTGAGTGTACCTTATGTCTAGAAGTTCCCTGGTAGTGTACTAAATTTATTTTTGAAAACGCACAGCTGAAATCCACTGAATCTTCCCTAATATTCAGTTAGTTATTACACAAGCAGCGGGCATTGAATGTAACTTGTACCCTTGGCAGAATGAGATATAACACTGAAAGAGCATCTGAAAATGCACGCAAGAGATCCACTTAACCTTTGCCATTATTTAGCTAAGTACACGGACAGGTCCAAATATCATCGATATTATTAGTACAAGGGTTTTAGACCAAATTCCCAGCGTCTTTGATTGTCAGATTGACTCATTAAAAATGTATCAAACGCTGGTGTAACCAGAATTAAGGGGCTAGACCGACGGAAAGATTCTACGATTTTTCCTGGGCCTCAGATCGAGGCTCAAAACAGCAAAGAGGATTTAATTTCTTTTTTTTATTTTTAATAATATTTAGAACTCTGATTCTATAGTTACACCGACCTGTTTGACCCTTTACGAATCGAAAATGAAATGTTTCGATCAAATATTAATGATTAATAAAACCTTTCAGTGCCAAGTTCTCGCACCTGAGCAGATGTCATTGATATTTTTAGCACAAGGGTTTTAGACCAGATTCAAAGCGTCTTTGTTACATGGATTGACGCATTAAGTAGGGAAGAAATGGCAGTTCGAACTATAATACACGGCTGGGTGGCTGAAACGACTGAAAGAGTATAAGATTTTTGCTGGGCCTCAGAGCGATTCTCGAGACCGCAAAAAGGGATTTAATTTAATTATTGTTTTTAATATTATTTAGGACAATATAGTTACTCTGAACTGTTTGAGCCTTTACAAATCGAAAAAAAATATTTCATTGAAATATAAATGATTTTAATTCAAACTTTAATTTCCAAATTCTAGCACATGCGCAGATGTAGCGATTCTTTTAGACCTGATTCCCCGTGTCCTTAATTATCCGATGGATACATTAAGGAGGGAAGAAACGCCAGTGTAATTAGAAGTATATGGCGGCTAGGCTAGAGCAGCGGAAATATATTAAGCTTCTTTGCTGTGCCTCAGCTCGAGTCTCAAGCCGCAAAAAGGATTTAATTTAATTTTTCTTCTTTTTCTATTTTGAATAATATTTAGAAATCTGTTACTCTACCTTCTCTGAACTGTTTGACTCTTTAACAATCGAAAATAAAATTTTTCAATTAAATATTCATGATTTTAATTCAAACGTTCATTGCCTAGTTCAAGTAGATGTCGCGATGTTTTTAGCACAAGGGTTTTCCCAGTATCTTGGATTCTCAGACTGACGCATTAAGGACGGAAGAAACGCTGGTCTGAATGGTCTAACCAGAAATATCAGGCTGAGTGACAAGAGTGACGAAGCGATTCTAAGATTTTTGCTCTCTCTGACATCGAGTCTCGGAACCGGAAATTAAATTAAATTAAATTTTTCTTCTTATTTTTTAATAAAATTTAGAGCCCTGATTATAAAGTTACAATAAACTGTTTGATTCTTTAAAAATCGAAAATAAAATTTTTCATTGAAAAATAAATGATTTTATTTAAACTTTCATAGCCGAATTCGTGTACATTTGGAGATTTCCAGACACTCTTAGCACAGGGGTTTTAGACCAGATTCCCAGCATCATGGAATCTCAGATTGACGCATTTAGGGTGGAGGGGGGGAGAGAAACTCCTGTTTAACCAGAAGTATGTGGCTAGAGTGACGGAGCGATTCTCAGATTCTTGATCGACCTGAGATCAAGTCTCGAAACGGCAGAAAGCATTTAATTTAATTTTTCTATTTTTTTCTATTTTGAATAATATTTAGAACTCTGATTGTATGAGTACTCTGACCTGTTTGACGCCTTGGAAATCGAAAATAAAATATTGAAATGAAATATTGATGATTTTAATTCAAACTTTCATTGAAAAGTTCCCGCACATACGCAGATCCTTTGATATTCTTAGCATTATAGTTTTCGACCAGATTCCACGGGCCTGTGAAACACGGATTGACGAATTAAGAAGGGAAAACACGCCACACTCTGCGGAAGATTGTGGAATGGTGGTTAGAGCGAGTGACACCTTTTTTTAATTTTGCTTGTCCTCAGTTCGAGTCTCCAAAGCTCAAAACGGATTAATTTTCATTTTTCTTACTTTATTTTTATTTTCAATAATATTTTGAGTTAAGTATCTCTAGACTGTTGAACACCTTAAACATCGAAAGTGAAATATTTCAATCAAATTTTTACAGTTTTGTCTCAAACTTTCCTTTCCAAGTTCAAGCACATGCGCAGATCCATTGATATTCTTAGCATTAGGGTTTTGGACCAGATTCCCAGGGCGTTTGAAACACGCATTGGTGTATTAAGAAGGGAATATACCCCAGCCTCTCTAGACGTCTGTGGCTTGGTGGTTAGAGCGAGTGACACATTTTTTTTTTTTTTGAATTTTACTTTTCCTCAGTTCGAGGCTCAAAAGCTCAAAACGAATTAATTTTCATATTTTACTTTTATTAATATTTTGAGTTAAGTATCTCTGGACTATTGAACCCTCCGAGCGCCCAATTATTCGGAGTATGACTTCTCAAAAATTTATCTATGTCCTTTTTAAAAAAATTTCAGGTTTACAGGAGTCCGAAAAATAAACGAGCATTTTTCCCTCCTTCCCAGCCGTGGGGTTGGCATTAACCCAGTGGGGAGACTGGTTTGTAATCTATGTGACTAACTTATTTTACTGATGACCACTTCACTCCCCTCTTCACTCACCAACGGTTTTTTCGTATTAGCAATTTGTAGTTTCAAATGAAACGGTGATATGAATTCACATCTTGGGAAGGGAAAAATATTTAGCATAGAGGTCTTAAAGTTTTAAACTAAAATTTTTGTATAATTATATTGACTATCAAATATCTGTATTTATTCCAATATTTTTACGAAAAACATTATACAATTAAGTGTCTTTTTATAAAATATATATATAGAAGAATAAAAACATTTAGAAATATAAATGTGCTATAATTATGCTACATGTAATCACTTTTTCTGCATAAAATATAATATTTAATGTAAATAAATATTCTTTTTTCGAACGCATATAATTTTCTTATTTTAGTTTCATTTTGAATAACATTTTGAGTTATGTTTCCATAGCTGCTAAGAACTTTTGAACGCCTTAAAAATCGAAAGTAAAAATGTTCGATCAAATTTTTACAGTTTTGTCTGAAACTTTCCTTTCCAAATTCACACATATGCGTAGATCCATTGATATTCTTAGCATTAGAGTTTTGGACCCGATTATCAAGGCCTGTGAAACACGGATTGAAAAATTAAGGTGGGAAAACATCCCACACTTTGCAGAAAATAGTGGCTTGGTGGTTAGAGAGAGTGACACCTTTTTAGAATTTCGCCTATAAACAGTTCGAGTCTCAAAAGCTCAAAACAAGGCTGCAGTTTCCTGTTGGTAATGTCCCGACTTCGGAACCGGAGCGTTTGAGAATCGAGACTCAATTCCACCGAAGCCCGTAGTGCGATGGTGTCTCTTGCACGTTAAATCTTTCAGGCCAAATGTCCGCACACTGGTGTGGAGAGGGGGGGGGGCGCTAGTTTAGGTCTCATCCTCGTCATCTAATCGATGTTCAAAATTACGAGTTCCACCCCAAAATAGCGTTCTTGTTGCTTTAAAACGGGACGTTAATATAACTAAAAATAAACAATAGCTAAAAATGGATTAATTTTCATTTTTCTTATTTTATTTATATTTTCAATAATATTTTGAGTTAAGTATCTCTGGACTGTTGAACTCATTAAACATCGAAAGCAAAATATTTCGATCTAATTTTTACAGTTTTGTCTCAAACCTAATTTTCTAAGTTCACGCATTTCGGCAGATCCGTTGACAGTCTTAGCATCAGGGTTTTGGACCAGATTCCCAGGGCCTTTGAAATATGGATTGGCGTATTAAGAAAGAAAAAAACCCAGCCTCTCCAGACGTCTGTGGCTTGGTGGCAAGAGCGATGGACTCATTTTATTTCTTATATTTGCTTGTCCTCAGATCGAGTTTCGAAAGCTCAAAACGGATTAGTTATTATTTTTCTTATTTTATTATTATTTTGAGTTAAGTTTCTATAGTTCATCTTATTTAATAAACAATTAAAAAAACTCCAATATTTCGATCAAATTTTTAGCGTTTTGTCTCCAACTCTCCTTCAGAAGCTCGCGCGCATGCTCAGATCCATTGATATTCTTAGCATTAGGATTTTGG
>JAPMOQ010001938.1:2822-14471 GCA_026543055.1 Argiope trifasciata | reverse complement strand
TTCCAGGGCCTGTGAAACACGAATTGACGTATTAAGAAGTCCAAACAACCCATACTCACCATGCGGCTTGGTTGTTAAAGGGAATTACTCATTTCATTTTTTTTATTTTTGATTGTCCTCAGATCAATTCTCGAAAGCTGAAAACTGATTAATTATTATTTTCCTTATTTTATTATTATTTTGAGTTCAGTTTCTATAGTTTATCATATTTAATGAACATTTAAAAAACCGGAACTCAAATATTTCGGTCAAATTTTTAGCGTTTTGTCTCACACTTTCCTTCACCAGTCCGCGCTCTTGCTCAGATCCATTGATATTCTTTGCATTAGGGTTTTGCACCAGATTCCCAGGCCCTGTGAAACACGAATTGACGTATTAAGAAGTCCAAACATCCCAGGCTCTCCAGATGTGTGTGGGCTTGGTGGTTAGAGTGATGGACTCATTTTATTGTTTATTTTTGTTTGTCCTCAGTGTGAGTCTCGAAAGCTCAAACCGGATCTATTTTGATTTTTATTATTTTGATTTTATTTTAAATAGAGATTTAATATTTGCTCTGAACTATTTAAAGCCTTTAAATTCAAAAATAAAACATTTCGATCAAATTTCTGTAGTTTTATTTCAAAGCTGTTTTCCAACACGTACATGTGCAACTGTCATTGATATTCTTCGCATCAGAATTTTGAACCAGATTCGCAGTGTCTTCTAATTCCAGAATGATATACAAACTTCCCCTATAAACAGCATCCTTCAATGCAAACTGGTGACTGATTTCAATGAAAGTTGGCGTATAGGCTACGCACGAGATGTGCTTACTGAATTTCGGAAAAAAGATATTGGTTCCAAAGTATCGACTAGTAGCCATTTTTTCGGAAAAACAATAATTTTATCTCAATAAATGATCTAAACAGAATATAGAATCAGTCTTAACAATCCAAAGCAAGAATTATGAGCAATGAAAGGAGAAATCGGGAAACTCCAAAAGGTTTCATGTGTGAAGAAGCATCACATGATCAGTTACGGTCTGCTGTTGAATACATTGTCCATCGTCTCGAAATTTTGGAGGTTGTTGAGGGTGATCATATGGATTCCCTTTCCCTACACCATCGTGGACACGATTAATTACTGCTCCACTTATGCAGTTTCGTCCTAATCTGTTCTTGTTTTTGAACTGTTTTTCTCAAACAGCGCGCTATTAATTTTTCCTTGCCTGTACTTCATGTAGTTCGATGACAATATGATCAGAAACTAGTCAATAAATCTTGATATTTTCTGTATTCCTTTTCGGAAGTTTTTTATGTTAAATTTGATGCTTTTCTGGAAAAGACGCCCTCTATTGGACATTTTGGAGCTATTTATTTCCCCTCGAGTATAGCCTATATGCCAAATTTTTATTCGTTGTAGAATGCTGTTTATAGCGGAACTTTAATAATAACCACCCTGTACCAAAAAAATATTATAACTGTCGAAAAATTCAAATTCGCGAATTAAACGAGCCTCCATATTTCAGACCTCTGTGAATCTGATAAACATAGCTTTGGAATTACATCTGACAAACAATGCACATGTGTGTGAATAGAGTAACTCAACACTGCTTTGAGCTACCCAGATGAAATTTAATATATGTGCTTAGCACCAAATTTGTAGATTTCTATCAGCTTTTGAACGCAATCTATTCAGAACAAATCAATCTATCCAACTGTCAGAGTGAACATATTAAAGAGAAAGTAATAAAAGCTATAAAATTAAGTAATAAAAGATGTGGCGAATTTGATAGTATATCTCCATATCGCGTGATAATCAAATCTAGCAAGCGCTCAACTGCCTGTCAGTCTGTATCTTTACAGGAATACAAACTCTGAAACTCAATGATGTTAATATAAATAAATGAAATTTGTGTGTAATTTTATGACTACAAATGCAATCAATGTCAAATTTTTGTATCAATCAATCGAAAATTTTTTTTTTCCAAAATCCATTTCTATTTTCTGGTATTTACGTATTAACCGCATGATAAATACGTCAAGGATCACACATTACTATATTCACGTCAGAGATCGATATTTCTTAATTATTATTCACCCGTGCCATGAAATGTTTCGAAGATCGTTGAATACTCATATGTGAAACTCTGAAAACAAAAATCTGAGCATTTGCTCTTTTCATGATCTAGCCCAAGGCACTTAATTATCTGTAAGTGTGAAGGATATAACACTTTTATTGAAGAAAGGCAACACTGGGACTATTTTAAGTTGGACTTCGTAATTTTGAACCTCAGTCAGGTGAGAAAGACAACACCTGAGCTGCACACCCCCTCTATACACCAGATGGAGGGTTATTTAACGTATATCAGGTTCACTCATATGACGATTCTTCGATGAAATCGGGTTTCGAACCCGAAGCCCTAAGGCTCACGAGCCAAGACCTTACTAGCAAGCCTCCCCGGAACTCAATAGCACGAGGGATTTCTTGATATCATTATTGGAAATGAATTAATTCGAAATGCTATATTTTCTTTTGCGTCTCCAGTTTTTAATTTCTTTAAAAAACTTCCATCTTTTTAAGTTTTAATCTTTAAGTCTCCATCTTAAAAAAATAGACAATCCCTTAATAATTGCAAAAAGCTTTTAACATGCTCCTTACTCTGATACATGCTTGTGATTCGGGCCCATTATATAAGATTCTTATTTCTTTGTGATTGCTGAGTTGTAGCAAACATTATAAAATCAAATAAGATAGTTGGCGTGAATCACAGGTTATTCGCATGATTTAAATCTAAAAATTCAGCAATTAGATGCCCATGTCAGATATGACATGGTCTGAGAAGGGGTTAGCAAGCAAAAGATGAGCAGGTTTAGTTTACTTTAGTTACATCAACGCCCCGTTTTGAAGCAACACTAGGGCTATTTTGAGACCGACCTCGTCATTTTGAACCATGGTTAGACGCGGACGACACCTGAGCTAGCAACCCTCCCCTCTCCAAACTTTGACACCATACCATTGGGAAGACCGATGGATTTAACGTGCATCAGACCCGCTTACACGGCGGTTCTTCTGTGGAATCGGGTCTCGAACCTAAGATGAGCATACAGGGTGAATGTTTGATGCAATCGAATTTCGAACCTGGAAACTTCTGAAATTTAAACTGTCATTTATTACTATACCAACACGACTTTCGAATGGATGATGATTATCTCTCTCCATTTTCCAACATCACTTTTAAGGCCTATTTGTATATTTTTAAGTTTGGAAATAAAATATTATTTAATATTCCTTTTATTTTTCAAAATTATTTTCTATTCATGCTAAATTTGCTGCGGATCTTTCAGCAAGTTAGATTATGCTTCTTTTTGGTTTGAATCCAAATATCAATCCGATAGTTTACTTTCGACTTCCATGTTTTCGGTGAGTTGCCTGATCTAAATTTTGGAAGAAGAGAACAATGAATGACCGAAGTCTATATAAACAGGTGCTAGTAAAGCACACTTTCATTTCAATTGGTTTCCATGTTGAATTTTTCTAATAAGTTGAGCATGAACTCTATACGAAATCTAAATTTTATTTCTCGATATTTTTAACTTATGGGCTCCGTGTTAACTTATGGGTTTCATATTACTTCCAATTATAAGGTAATATGTTTTGCTTGATTTGTTTGCACAATTTTTGTTTTTGTGATATTTACTGTTGGAGAAATTCCTTTTTATTCTGAATTATAAAAATATCAACCAGCTAGAAAGATCTTTCAAATAAAAATTATATCTGCATTAGTTCTTTTATAATTTGAATTGATTTTTTTAAAGAGAACCAATGCATTTTCTTTTTTTGTTTATGCATTGATACCTTTTTTTAATGAATTCCAAGTCGTGCAACTTATTATTCTTTTACCTTTTCGAATAATTATCGCTTTTTAATTCGTGAAGTTCAATGGCACTCAAAATAAGTTAGAAAGTAGAAACTGGGGTCAGTATTGTAAGGCAACTAGATTTGAAAGTTGAGTGTACAGCAGTCTACGCAAGGTCGGTTTATCAAAACGGGAAATGTAGGCAGTAGTCTTTAGTACCCTGTTGTAAGTGATGTTTGCAATATTAAGAATTTTTTCGCTTTCATTTGATTTATTAGGTATCTACAAGTATACATTCAAATAAAAATGTACTATTTGAATTTCAGAATAATATTCACTTCAAATGCTCTGCTGGTTTAAATTATTTCTGCTCAGTTTCCCTTATTTAAATTTTGAAGTTCTTAAATAATAAAATTTCTCCTTTTAAACCCGAGGCCCAATTCTATTTTTCAATGTTATTTTAGCATTTGTAACTTATAAGTGCATGTAAAAATATAACGGTTTTTCCTTTTTCTGGCAGAAGGGACTTCAGACAGTTTCTTTGCCAAAGACTTCACCCGAGTTATTGGAAGTGAGGTATGTAGCAAAACGCAATGAACTTCGAGAAGTGTGAAAACCGAGTAGTGTCGAGGTGGCATTTCTAACTCGGATTCTCCCGAAAAGCAAACCCCGCTTTCATGATCTTGAAAAGGGCGTTGCCTCATTTGTGAAGGAATACTGCCTCCAAAAAAACAAGGTAAAAATGTTTTAGTTTCATACTTTTACAATTTAAAAATCGTTGGATCCCAATAAATTTTAATGTAAAAACAATTGATTTGCTAAATCTTCATGAGTGATTTTTATTTTAAGCAACATAACTTTGTGACGACGCTTATAAATTGTATTCTATATTTCCTATTTCTAAAATTGTTTTTCTAGTCATTTATATTGTAGAAGTAATCATTATGTGCAGAGGTCTCAATTTTTAAATTGACTACAAATAAAAAAGAAAGCGTTAAAATTTCAGTCGTCTTGCTCTTAAATATTGATAGCTATTTCTGACAGATAGGAAAAAAAGTATGCTGAAAACTATCTATAGTGCTTGTATTTAATTTGTTTGTTGTAATATATATATATATATTGTTTAATGAACTTAAAATTAAAATTGCACAGGGTGCGCCAGACAAGCTTACTTATTTGAAAGATCAATAAAAAAAGTACTTCGGTTATTGATTTAATTCTTTTTTATTTGAAAATATATTATCCCAATTCTGTTTTCATACAGTTTTGAAAATGACATCGGTTAAATGGCGACCCCCATTGCGCATTCACTTATTAAGTCGATTTTTGAAGTTCGTGTCCACTCTTTTCAGCACATCAATAGGCATGTTGGCAATGTCGTAGCGAATGTTGTTCTTGAGGTGAGCTATTGTTCGTGGTCAATCGACATAAACCAGGGATTTCAAAGTGAGCCTCATCATTGAAAAAAAACACGGTCTTCAAGCAGGTTGTCAAGGAGCATTTCATATGCATTTTGACGGGCAACAAAATCGCGTTCAGTTAATTCGGCTCAATCCCAGTGAACGGTGCGCTCTGTCTTGGCGATTTTTTTGGCGCAATTTTTTGGGCGATAATTATTTCCTCCTTGGCAACTTCACCCTTCCTCTCCCGTTAAAATATGGTAACCTCGTAATTTGCGATGTGATGTCATGATGATGTAATTCTTGTTTCATCCAATTATATTCAAAGTTGTAGGAAGTAAGTTTGAATTTTAAAACTTTTTGCCGTTAATCGGCTTCACTCTGTGGTGTGGTCATCTGTGGTGTGGTTCTGCATTCTCTTCAATCGTATTTAATCTCGTAATCGTAATTCAAATTTTTCATTTGTTTAATTTTATTGTATTTAATTTCATTTGTTTAATTTTATAGTATTTCAATTTTTGTAATTCATTTTTGGCTTTAAGTTTTAATTTCTGGTTTTTATAAGTATAATGGCTTCTTTGTCTGGATCGAAACAAGACCGAGTGAATTTGAGGTTTTTTTTTGAATTGGAAAAGAAAGGTAAGTTGGATGTTGTTAATTATTGTATGAGTGTAGGATGCCTTTGTTGATTTTATGAAAGTGCTTTTTGTCTTTCTAACATTTTTGTAATTAATTGTTGTTTTGTGATATTTTCTTGTTTTTGGTGACTATTTTCGGAGCACGACTCCATAGAATTCACGCGCCGTTAGGCTCAGGTACTTGGCGTGTGCTTCGCGGAGTCGTTTTTCGCCAAGTCGCCAAAAACAAGATGGCGGACAAGGAGCGCACCGTTCATTGGGAATTAACCGTTAATTCTTGCACAACAGCCAATTTATAGGAATGAAATAAAAGGTCTTGATGGAGAATTCGTTGGAGAGTGATGTCAGAAATTCCCAGAGCAGCTGCATGTTTGTGAGCCAAACGCCGATGAGAATGAAGAACTGACTGTCTAACACTTCCGGAGTTCTGGTGGTCCATTGATGTTCATTTCTGGGTTTAGAGACACTCCTGGAATGAGTTAACCCCCGACAGAATCGAATTACTTCCAGGAACCGATCTATGAGAAGGAATGTCAAAGCGAGCGCGGAAATGAGCAACCATTTGAAAAGCTCTCAACGGCGAAGGAAGGCCGCGGTGGCCTGGTGGTAAAGTCTCGGCTTCGGAATCGAAGGGTTTCAGGTTCGAGACTCGATTCCACCGAAGATCCGTCGTGTGAGGGGGGGGGGGGGCTGTTGCACGTTAAATCTGTCGGGCCAAATTTCCTCCCGCTGCTGTGACGTGGTGTGGAGAGGGGTGTGCCAGTTCAGATGTCGTCCTCGTCATCTGACCGTGGTTCAAAATTACGAGGTCCATCCCAAAATAGCCCTCGTGTTGCTTTGAAACGGGACGTTAATGTAACTAAACTAAACTAAACTCAACAGCGAAGGCTTGCTTTTCTCTAGATCAGAGAATGGGAATTGACTAGAGGGAGAAATGAAATTGGGGTTTTTCCCCTCCAGTAGAACCTATCATCATTCTACCCGCCCAACTCACCGCTCGGGAGTTTTCTCAAATAAGATTCTCTGGCGCACCCTGCATAAAAACCAAGCTAAAAGGGTTTTGTTTCAAAACCACTGACGCAAATTCATTCTTTTCAGCTCTGCAATCTACAGAGAGAAGTTTCCAATATGAAAGGAATTAGTTGTATTCATGCCGAGATGTTATAAGAAGACATTGCAACCTAGCAGATGAACAAAGTTACAAGTTTAATGCGTTTCAAAGTATCTGTGCTGGTTACCAATGCACATTCCAAGAACAGTCGATGCGCTTGTGATGCCATGAATGTTGCCTCGATGAATAGACTAAAGTGTAAAACAGCTCTTCAATCCAATCACACCTGACGAGTTAAATCACCTGGTTTTGGAATCGTAGAAAATAATCCTTAGAGCAAGAACTCGAAGTAAGAGTATTCGCATTGTCTTAGTAAGCGATTACTTTTCTTAGTAATTAATAGTTGGGTTACATTTCTAAAAGACTGTACACTTAAGAAATGATAGGGTAACGCGCGATTTATTTATAATTGTATGATCGCCAAATTATCAGCTGACAGTATGTTTATCTATAGGAAATGATTAATTTGCAAATGTAAGAAATATCGGCATTTATTCATTTTAAACTAATTAGAGTATTTAATAAAATTATTTTAATTAATTTCCCCTCAGTTTTATAAATTATTAATTTAATTTTCCCTCAAATATTGAAATTCCACTTGTTATGAAATTTTCAACTGTCGTTTCTGAGCTTGTAAGAAGCAATATTTTATAATAGAAAATCTTTAGCCGTTCCCATTTCATTTTTTAAATTAAAATTCTCGTTTATTTACTGATTATGTGTCTTTCAGATATTGAGGTTAGTAACAAATAAGAACCGTAAAGGGGAAAAGTTTAATAAAAATTATGATGAGCTAAATGCACCAGTACCTTACCCCGAGGGTTGGAAATTTTCTATTGCATCCCACTTTTTCGTAATTTAGAGTTAATTTTTCAATCAGATTTTATTGTCACGTAACATAGGGTATCTGTTCACTTCGTTTAAAAAATATTTGCAAACATCGCTAAATAGCGATTTTGAAAAAATTACACGGGCCCAGGCTTAAAGAATAAAATCCACTATTTTCATCGGCTTTAACGACATCGCATACAATGACGTGACGGCGACGGGCATCGAATTAATTTTTAATCTGCAATTGTGAAAAGTATCAAATAATTTAAAATGAAAAAAGTCACTTGAAACGTATTATTAAAAGGAAGTAAACTAATAGTAAGTGTTCCAATTAGGAAGCTATTAAATTCCTCATTTAATTGGGAAGTTAAGCAAATTCCTATGTCAAGTGGTTAAAATAATCCGATTAGCTACAAATGATAACAGTAAAGAGAATGGGTAGTCATATCACTGACCTCTTACCCGCTACTAAGGTACACGGATTAACTTCGCAAGACTGAATGACCGGACAGCCGCTACAGCAACACTGGCGGGAACTGTGGTTGAGTCCTAATGGCCATCACCGGCCACGGTACAGCCTTCCCCGAAGGAAGTACGTCCCGTCATCGGAGGAAAGAGTTGGATCCCCAACCCATTATTGTGCCCACCGGGTTGGCGAGATCCAACCACCATACCGGAACCATCTAATCCTAATTTCGTGGTGCCTCCCCTGGGGTCAAAGGGGATGGGTAAGACATACCACCACCCTACCCAGCCGAAGCCATACGGTAAAACGATGAGCTGCCTCAAAGCAACCTCGCCCGGCACGAGCGTACCCGGCTCAAATTAAATAAAAATTTTAAACTTGATGACCGAACCAGGTAACCTAAATCCTACCAATATAAGGGTTTTCACCGTTTTCCAATCAAGAACTATATGTATCAATGAATAACATTAATCAATCAAGACATTCAAATTATACAAAAACTGTGATAATCCCAAAACATACACACCAATAGTTTCCAAAATTTAACAAAGTTTTAAAGTACCAATTCGTACTATAATTAATTGTTAATACCAATTTCTCAATGTTTTACACAACTTGAATTTTCATGAACTATTCCTATGAAGTAAACAGAATTCAAAACTTAATTAGTTAGTTACAAAACATATTCACATTACAAGCTAAGTATAAAAGCAAGATAAAGTGTAACAATGCTATTCTACAATATCTATTAAACTCAAAGTTAACTAAAAGTACTACTTAGTACTAAAAACAAAAAGGTTTAGCAACCAAAAGAAATAAATGGATTAAAATACTTTTAAGTAAAATTGTAACAACGTTGAACAAAAGTCAAGTTAGGTCGTCTATAACATGTTCCAACAAACGATGAAGAATAAGTATTATGTCCCTTTTAAACTGACCAATTTTAAGAGGATTCAGGTCCATGTTTTTCCAGTCCTGGGGCCATTTTGTCCGAAAACGGTTCCACATTTCACATTCCATTAATGTGTTGAAAAGTCCCAATTGCTTGTTCTCATCTACACATAGACGATTTGCCAAACAACCTGGCTTGATGGACGTTGAAAACACCGTGACCACTTAAAATTTGATATGGGAATGGGTAATAGAAACTATGGAGAACCTAAAGAACTAAACCAAATGGATTCCCATTTTGATCTGGAATAATGAAATTGGTAAAATAAATAGACCACAAATGCTTCAAAACAGTTTGAAAAGATAATTTAGGCAAAGTTTACTTCATAAATATTCTAGATTTTAAGATCGGACAAAATAAAATTAAAATATATTTAAATTAGAATTTTGAATTGCATCAGCTGGAAATGAACTGTAGCATGATTTTTTCTTAGCAAAATATTTTTGAATCGACCTATTCCATTTGGATAAATGCTAATAAAAATGATAAAATAAAAATAATAAAATAAAAAAAAATTGGAAGTTCAAAAAATTCTATTGCTGCTTTGTTAAATTTTGTCAGTGTAGAGCTTTTACAACGCGTTTCCTCATAATCAAACCTTGCAAAACCAAGTATTTCTACAAAAAAACTATTTAGAAGAAAAATTCTGCATCTCTTCCGATCATCACTGAATATTGTTTTTCAAGCAAAATTTCAAGTGGTGAATATTTCGAAAAAAATCGAATTTATTGCAATCATTATTGCTATCATCGCGTGTAATTATTAAATATTAATTTTATTTGGGCACCCTAAAAATGGATGTCGTCATTTGCTGTCACGTGAGCTTCATTTTAGAAGTAATTCAGTTGAGGCTTTCTTGAATTATTTGATTTCCGATTTAAAAACATTTATTGAAATTTAATTTGCTTTTTTTTTTCAAACAGTTCTGTAAATTCATATTTCCTCTAGAATATTTTGGTCATGCGTTCATACTTGAATTAATTTTTTAATAATTTTATTAATAAATTAAATTTTTAAGAAATTTGAAGGATAAATCTTTCTAATTTTAAATTATTATAGGATCTTGAATGTTTCTGAAATTCCTAGATGAAAACTGTTAAATAAATGTTCAAAGCTTCTAGACTAATTCACTAAAAACGAAGAGGAAAAACTCATTACAAAAGTGGAATTTAGTAGAGAAAAGACAACTTTTAAATACTAGAACAAAAGAATTGATAGATTTTGATACGTTCAGATAGACGAAAGATTATAAAAATCTGTAAATATATCATTATCGTTGAAAAATCGAATTTTTTTCCATTGACTTAAATAACTAAAAAATGCTTTTTTTGTAATGATGGAAGGGAGAAATACGTACATAAACAACAGATGCCTTGTCAATAAATTGTATGATTGCATATTGCAATTCTTGCTTTTTTTTCTAAATTTTCTTAATTAAAAATAACACACTCCATGGGGCTTAGTGAAAACTTAATGTTATACGGGGAGAAAGTCGTATCGAGGCAAACAATATCTGAATTAGAAAGTGAACTTGCCAACATGCGCAATTCTAAAATTCCATCTATTGTGTGCAAATATCAGAACTGATGATTGTGGGTTGTCTGAGAACTAGTAGGATATGGCAATTGATTTATGAGTAAAAGCAAAAGAATTCCAATACGAGTAATTGTACCAGGATCGTGGTTGTAGGCTGTGTGGGAGGGGAGAAGACTTTGGATATTGGCAATGCTATGTATGGAATAATTACCACAGCCTAATGCAGTGGAAATGAAGGGAAAGTTGGCAGTAGTGGCATGAAATAAGCGTTTCTTGAAAAATATACCTGTACTTCATGGGATGTTTCTTTGTTGCAATGCGCTATTCGTTTCAAAAGTAAATATTTGGTGTGATAATTCTGTCTGTGTGGGCTATGTTTAGAAAGAAATTTTTGGAGTTGTGTTGGCATGGGTTACGTGTGGAGTAGAAACTGTGGAGCTTCTTGGCTGGGTTATAAATGTGTTGAGTGAAACATAGGTTTTGTAGATGTGGGTTATGTATGAGCAGAGTGAAATTTGGAGGGTTTTGTTGGCTTGGGTTATGTATGAGCAGAGTGAAATTTGGAGGGTTTTGTTGGCGTGGGTTATGTATGAGCAGAGTGAAATTTGGAGGGTTTTGTTGGCGTGGGTTATGTATGAGCAGAGTGAAATTTGGAGGGTTTTGTTGGCCTGGGTTATGTATGAGTAGAGTGGAACATGGAGGGTTTTGTTGGCCTGGGTTATGTATGAGTAGAGTGGAACATGGAGGGTTTTGTCGGCCTGGGTTATGTATGTGTACTGAAATTTGGAGGGTTTTGTCAGCCTGGGTTATGTATGTGTGCTGAAATTTGGAGGGTTTTGTCGGTTCTTGGTTATGTATGTGTACTGAAATTTGGAGG
>JAPMOQ010001933.1:0-11498 GCA_026543055.1 Argiope trifasciata | reverse complement strand
CCCAAAAAGATTGAAACGCGCTTTAATTCTTTAACCGTTAGAGATAAGGAGCTGGTGTAATTTGAAAAAATGTTCAAAATAAGATAGGAAAGAAGATGACATTAAGAAAAAAAATCCACCTGTGAATTTTAAAAAGTTACACTTTGTAAATTTTTATACAGTCCCTCTATGCAAATTTGGTCAATTAGAAAGTTTTTCCTTTCCATCCCAGAAGACCATTAAAAATAATTTCATAACTGTATCTTTAAAACTTTTTGAATAATAACACAGAAAAAAATTTGACTTATGTCACTTTTCCATACCACTTGAAAGACCTTTTCGTCGGTGAAAATAGGGACCATATCCAAATTGATAATAGAAATTCTTCGATCAAAAAAAAAAAGATAATAAGCGTAAAAGAAATAAAAAATGGCATTTAAATAAAGTCCTTATTGATGGAGTTAAACAGTTTTGACAACATAAGATTGTAAGAAGTGTAACATAAAAAAATAATAATAAATAAAACGAACATACATTTAAAAAGTTTTCGTTGAGACAGTTTGTTACATTTATAGACTTGTGTGCAGGCGCTCCGTCTTGTTGAAAATACATTTTTTTTTACTAATGAAAATGGTGTCGTCTCCAAAGTATCTGTTACTATGCCATTTAAAATAAGTTGCAAATATTTTATAGCTGTAAGTGTTCCTTCATAAAACTCTGGACCAATCAGTTTTCCGTTCCGCACCATACGGACACAGAAAACTTTCTCTGGTGATGTATTTCCTGTACAAAAAATGGTTTTGCATCATTCCAATAATGATCGTTGTGTGCATTTATGTGTCCATTTTCCGTAAACAAACATTCATCACTCCAAATAATGTTCTTGACAAAGTTTGAATCTGTGTCCTGTTGGATTAATAACCAATTGGAGAATGCTACACGTCGATTAAAATCAGAGGGATGGAGTGCTTGAAGTCCATGAATACAAAATGGATGCCAATTGTGTTTTTCAAGTATTCTATGGATTGACGTCCTAGGTAATCCTGTAATTGCACTTGCTTTTCGAATGCTTGATCGTGGGTTGGAAGAAAAATATGCAATAATATCAATTTCTTGGTCTTCATTGAACAAGATATTTCTACCAGGGCCAGGTCTTGGATTAAATGAACTGGTAGTTCTCAATCTTCTCATCATCCGATAAACAAATGTACGTGAAATTTCAGGCAAATAGGGATATCGTCGTCCGAATTCCCGAGCAGTTTCTGCATTATTTCTATTGCAAATAGAATAAACCATTGCTAGTTCAAATAGTTCGTCATTTGTTAAAAGTACCATAATGCAAAATTAGTTACAGTATTTTTACTTCGACTATATGAAACTCAATATCGATGAATGATTTCTAAACTTGGATAAGCACGAGGAAATTTTGGTTAAGTTGTACAGGAAAGAAATAATTTTGGAACTAAATAAGTAAATTGAAAAATAATCGTCTGCATTTCTTTAAGTAACTTAAAAAAAATTTTAAAAAAACTTTAATATACACGTATTAGAAGCGGTTAAATTCCAGTTAAATGAAAGGCAAAAATCGTCTGGCAGTTAATTTGTTAGAATGTTAGAATTCATGACAAAAATGCGATGAATTTGAAAACAATTAAAATTCTACCAGACTAATTTAACAGTATTTTTCTTTTTTATAAATTTAGCTATAAAAATCTGTCAAATGGCTTTTATTGATTTTCAACGAAATCTTATAAAATTTCTAATGAAAATTTAGAATACATGGCATAAAATTACTTGCCCCTGATAAGATTAAAATTGTATCTTGAATCTACCGTAAATACGCAAAAATGTGTTTTGAAAATAATATAAAAAATTTATGTGTTTATAATGTGTTGCAAATTTACATTTCCATTTTGGTATATGGTCACTAAAAACAGCGTTCAATTTTCAATTACGCATAGCTCACTCAATTTTAAAGATACAGTTATGCAGGTTTTTTTAATGGTCTTCTGGGATGGAAAGGAAAAACTTTCTAATTGACCAAATTTGCATAGAGGGGTTGTATAAAAATTTAAAAAGTGTAACTTTTAAAAATTCATAGGTGGATTTTTTTTCTTAATGTCATCTTCTTTCCTATCTTATTTTGAACATTTTTTCAAATTACATCACCTACTTATCTCTAACAGTTAAAGAATTAAAGCGCGTTTCAATCTTTTTGGGACACCCTGTATATATATATATATATATATATATATACACATACATATATATATATATATATATATATATAATGCTTATAAAATTAATATCAGGATTGTAAAAATCAGGATTTGAATCAAGCAATATTATAAAATATATGAACCTAGTAATTTATAAATCAAAATTTTGCGTTACTATTTCTGCAAATCTAATAAAATTAAAAGTCTTTGTTGAAACAAGAAAGCAAATTTTAAAAGAATCATATCTTATGGTAAATCAGGCGTATCAAAAACAGAAATAGGCGCAAGTATTAGTCTTACTTATATTATGATTGTTTATTATTTTAATTTTAAAATAAAAATATAATTAAAGATGAATGATATTTATAAGAAAGATAATTTTTCTGCATTGAGAGAACCAACATTTAGCACAATCTGTCAATATCGCCGATAGTATATATATATTTTTAAGCTCTGTGAAGGAAAATCAAACAATCTAATTAGTTACCGTCACACACTTATTTTGCAATCAAAGAACCATTATAACTTTAAAAAAAATGAAAAGCTCGAATATTTTTCAATTGATACAAATATAAAAACCTATGCGATTCTCTTCTTCAAATGGACTACATTTTTTAAGCCCCTATTTAATGAAAAAATACCTAGAGTTTCCTTGTTACAAAGAATACTTAAACACAAGTATTAAGTAAATGCTTGAAACTGTAAATGAGAAAGTTTTTTTGACAGAGCTTAATATAAAAAATAGAATACTAAACTATTCATCAATAATTCCTTAAACATATTAATTTATATAGAAGTTTTGTGCAAACATATTTTTATAATCACAAACTGCTATTTTTTAATTTCTGAGATCATGAAACAGTTTTATAATGGATTAATCTTAGAACAGGAGTCAAGTCCTTCAATGTTTCACGCTTAAGAATGAATGAAGGAATATTTACCCTTTGGTGGAAAGCGAAAATACTTTTATCAAAACTGTTCTTAAATGCGAGTAAAGTTTTTTATCCTTATATAAAAATTTAATTAGTAAATTTCCCCCCAAAAAATTACATTCCATGAAAATAACAGCTATGAAGTCTTTGTTTTATATGAACTTTTTAAAAACGCAGCTGCCTCAAAGAAGGATACCTAATAATAAAACAACACTGGCAAAAGTAGGTCAACCTTTTAAAAACGCATCTGCTTTCAAAGAATTATACGTAATAATGCAACTGGTAAAAGCAGTTAAAAAATATATGCGATTAAAAGATACTGATGAAAATTGTCCTTTATACATTGCTATTGCCTACGTTATTTTGATCTTTAAAATCCCCTAACCAAACAACAGCATCATGTTCTCACATGATAAAAAATCCCTTATTCTGTATCTAATTAGTTAAAAATTTTCAGACGTTTTCCATGATTGTTTGCATTTTCATGTCTATTAGTGAAATATGCTAGGTTACCAGAGGGGGAAAATTAGTACTTGCTTAAAATCCGTACAAATCCTTGACACTCAATGCATTAGCGTAATTGGATCTGTCTCCCACATAATAAGAAGGGATACCACACAAATTGTGCTAGGTATTTTACATGAACATTTGAACAGATTTATGTCTACATTATCATATGTGTTCTATCTATTCCGCTAATTTGGGATATTTATTAATGATATACTGATGAATGAAAAATAAAGTTCTGAATAGGAACTCTTATAAGACACCGATTTCTTCAAAAATATATTTGTTTGAAGAAATCATTATAAATTTTTTTAATACACTTTCTTATTAGAATCGGATATTTGTAAGAAATGCCTGAAAAATTTTACTTGTAAATAAATATTTAAATGCCTTTTTATTGAAAAGATAATTAAAAGGGAAAAAACATGGCATCATTTATATTACATCAAATGCAATTGAATGAAATAGTGTTGTTGTTGTCTAATGCCATTTGGTCATACCAAGCCGAATTAGCAGAGCTGTTTCGATTAAGGCAGAAGCATGTGACTTTCGTTGTTAACGAGCACCGTTCAAGTGAAAGGACGACTTTGCTCGAACACACACGACACAACCCTTTTTAGGGGGTGGTCGAATTCATTCATACACTCATTCATCCATCAGCAAGTCAGAATTTAGATCCAAATTAGAGACCGACTCATCCCTGATTCACCACCCCAGAGGTATCGTTTTGTTATGGGAACTTGGAGGACTTTGAAGTCACGACCTATTTAACGTGCCCCAACTGCCATTAGACAACACGGTGGTCTTTGGACAAGACGAGGACCTTTCGGTTGCGAGACTTCTGCTCTACCAACCAGGCTACCGCGGCCGAAGGATCGTAGTTAGATGAAATCGTAGTTTAGAACATTCATTTCAGCATACAAAGATGAATATTTATAAAAAATGAAATTAAATTAATGGCAAAATAAACATGTGCATGACAAATAGAAAGACAAAAAAGTGATTTATTTTATATGATAATTGCTAGGCCTTATCTATTATTACAGGTCTATTATCCTTAAGGCCAACAAATAGGCTTTATAAATATATATATATATATATATATATATATATATATATATATATATTGTGTGTGTGTAATGATTTTGTCAATAGCTAGGTTCGAACTCGCAAACTTTGGGTTGGTAGCCAGGTAACATAAGCACAAGACATCTATTTGACTTGAGTCTGTTATTTGGCTTATATATTTATATATTATATTTGGTTGTTATAAGCGAAATAACAACTTCAAGTCAAAGTAATCACTTTCGTCTTGTAGTCTTCTTATCTGTCCACCAACTCATAGGTTGCGAGCTCTGTACTCGCTATCGCCAATCTCAACATTGGTGACCTAGGGCGATAAACAAAATATAAAAACCCGCAAGCTTCGTGCAGTTCTTGTGGCGCCATCTACCCAAATAAAAATGCGATAAATAATCAACCAGTAAATAAATAATTAAAAGGCTATAAATAATCAGCCAATAAAAAGAAAAAAATAAACAGCAAATAAATAAAGCTGATTAATAATCAGCAAATAAAAAATGGGCTAGTTGCATTTGAATCAACAGCTAATATATCACTAAAAACCTCGTTCGTCTCATCTCTGATTCACTGGAGAGAAAATATTGCAGTGGAGGCTTTATAAACCAAATAATAACCTCAAGGCAGAGTGGTCACATTTGTCTTGTGGTTATGTTATCCGGCTACTAATTCAAAGGTTGTTGATTTGATCATAGCTATCGCCAATAGCAGCATATGCATGCATGTATGTATATAAAGAGAGAAAGAACTGCTTACTTTGAAAACTCCAAAATATGTGAAAATAGTGTCCAAGACATGGGCAGAAGGAATACGAGAAAAAAAATAATTCCCGAAGCAGCGACAAACGACACTGTGCAAAGGTAAACGTGATGAGACTGAAAAAGGAGATAAAAAAATGAAGAGACTGAAACTGTCAGTGTAACTGTAATTTAACATTATGAGCCCTAAAATTTGTATAAATCCTTAATTTCCTGTTTCTGTTCTCTGCTTAAAAGAGATAAAACTGGGAAAATATCTTTCTTATTGGGGATCGCACTTTGCTTGTGAAATTGTTTTATGAAACAAAAGAAATGCCGCAATTGCACTTCCAGCACAAAATGAATTGCTTTCACGCAACGGATTGTGAGAAAAAATTTCTTCAGTAACATTTTACTAATGACAGACTAATTTGTCTTGAGGTTCCATAAACGTATCCGTATTGTTCTACAAATCTTTATCTCTGCGATATTTTTACTTTGGGGGTACTTAAAAATTCTGGCTTATTGAGAAAGCACTGAAATCTTGGCGTATTTGAAAGACAGTATCACTCTGCATGTGGGAGGCACTTGAATCAACTCAGTACGATCCACAGTCAAAATAGTTGTCCACAGAATGCAGATTTTACATCTGAAAGAAGGAAACCATATTAAGCAGTCACCCTTGCGTTAATAAAGTCCTTGTTATTGAATTTTGATATGTTGGAATATAATGTGTTCTCACTGTGTATTTTTATTCTTTTCAACGCATTATTTGTTGTACTGCGCCATCTGTCAGTTTTGTTTTCTTCTTCAAACATTCAGTTTCCCCATGCCTTGAATTTAGCGTTCAAAAATTTTAGAGCCTTTACTCTGAGAAGTTCGACGTATACAGAGCTAAGAGTAAAGGGCCTTTTAATTTTTATCACCTTGTATATTTCAGAAAATAATATGATAAGATTTTTTTAAATTTAAGGATGATAAATATATATCTCAAATTGATTTGCACAACGTTTTTCATTAGCATTGTCATTATACCAGCAATACAAAAGTCTATCTATTTTTTTTTAAATTATGAATTAATCAAAAATGTAAAAAATAATTCTATATGTTAACTAAGATTACATACAAAAACATTTTTTAAAAAAAGAAATGGAATGTGAAAATATTGTCAAATCAAAGGAGGATATCTTAACCGACAAGAGCTGCATGAAATAAATAGTTTTTTTTTTTTTTTTTTTTTTTTTAAATAATGGGTCTTTAAGTGGAGCGGCATCCTTTAATTAAAAATATCAGTTTTCATTTTGAATTTATTTCAGCACACATATTTGGTTTCTCAATGTAATTTGTACTCTGAATTCGCAGATAATTAAAAGTTTTAGTAAAACTATTTGCGAGTATAATAAAATAAAAGTTGATATAAGTGTAATATCAAAAAAAAAGAAAGAAAAGAAAAAGGAAGAAAAAGAAAAATGAATAAAGCACTGGATATAAAAAGAAATTTAGCAAAGCTCCATGAGTAAAGAAATAAACAAATCGAGTATGAAACACAAATGCATGTGATTTACAGTAATTAACTAAAAGAAACAGTTTGGGTATTATTGTATCTTTAAAATTTTGGGGTTTTCTAACATTATCTTCTCTAATGTTAATTTTTAAATTGTAATAAAAGATTCTAAAGTTAAATATTTCTTTTCTCTCTTTCCAAAGAATAAAAATGAAATAATTTGAAAAAGTATACATTTAATAAAAGATATTAAATGTTCTAATCTCGCCTTCAGTGAAAACAGAGAATCGTTGAGAATATAATTTATGGTAATATTAGGAATATTTATTTTGGAACTCTTTTCCATGAGATCATAAATTTGCTTGATATCTTTGAGTTTATAGCAATTTCTATTGTCTTTTTACCGTATGGCTTATTGGCAGACATTAAGAGCTATCGTGTCTTAAGATTGAAACTTTAATTATATTTTGGAGATCGAATTATATTTACACTATGGAATATCGGCTAATTTCAAATTTTATTGCATTTAGAATTTTTGGGAGAAAGGGTATTCTTTCTATTGCCAAGTGATATCACTTTCATTTTAAAAGATCCATATCTATAGTGCAAGTTTAATAGTTTTCATTTTACAGGAATTCTTTTTCGTTGATTACAAAATTTAAATCCTTCATTTATGATCTATTGAAATGTGTTGTTGATATTTATTTATTTTGAAACTCGTAATGAAGTGAAAACATTTTTACGAATATCCGAATCATATTATTGGACTTATTTTTATAATCCATATGATAAAACAGAAAAATGATTATAGATTAAATGCAATTTATATATTTATAGAATATAGCTAATATATAGTTACAACCAGCTTGTTTATAGTTAGATTACACTTTATATAAAACAAATATTGAAATTTTGCTATCATACATCATATGTGTTCCGTTATAATTATATATTTTATATGGTTACATATTATATCATATATTACCATACTAAAAGTATGATTTTATCTGATGAGATAGTTGTTTTAAAACTAGATCAGGTATAACTACATATTTTATAAAATACAAACATGAAAATTAGGATAAAATCGCTCTGCAGCATATAAAAGAAATACTTTTCGACCAATAACTTTTATTCATCTATCTGGTTTGCAAATGATTTGACCATTTAAAAATAATTTCCAATTTTAAAAATGCTTATATGAAAACCTTCTTTAAAATTTTAAAGCGAAATTAGAAATAATAAAATTTGATCTCCAATAAACACTTTTACTTCTTACAAGTGGATGAATAACCCAGGGCCGTCGAGAGACAATGCCGGACCCGGGGAAAAACCCCAAAAAAAATTTTTAGTCAAAAAAAAAAGTAAATAACAAAATATATTTTATTGTACATATTTATTTAATTTAATTTACACTTATAATCAGACCAATAAAGCTTTCCGCGCTTTTTTGTTTGCAAAACATTTTATCACATTTTCGAAATCTATTTCCCTCGCTAAAGCGCTTTCGATAGCTAAGGTACCCAAACTATTTAATCGATCTTGACACATAGGTGACCTCAATACGTTTTTTACCCTCGCCAATGTGCTGAATGAACGTTCCGCTTGAGCTACAGTAACTGGTATTGTACAAAATATTCTCAATGCAATGCAAATGTTTGGGAATACGGCATCTATTTTCAGTTCTTTCATTTTATTTAATAAATTTATAGGAAGCAACTGATTTTCACCAAATGTGGCTCGGTGAATGGTTTTCAAATGAATTATTTCATCTGAAATTTCCTTGGCGATATCGAAAGTATACTTATTGCATAAATCCTTACTAGTTTGTACTAACAAGTCATCATCAGTTTTTAAATAATTCCACAAAAACCCGAACGAACCACATATTTCTTTCAAAGCTCGATATCGCCAAGTTAAGCTTCCGATAATAAAGTCTAAAATTTTGTAAAACACCTGTGTTTTTAAGTAATTTTCACCCATTATTTCTGTATCATTATTATCGTTAATTTCATCTGCAAATCTTTTCCTAAATTTACGCCTTTTATCATGCGAATTAGTATTAAATTCAATTTTCAAATTTTCTGCAACAATTTTGCATTCCGTCAAAATATCATTCCACTTTTCTCTAATATTTTTTAAATCAAAAATCAAACTATTGATATTGCTTTCTTCAATGTCAATAGTTGCATTTACATTTTGCAAAATTTTGTTTCTGTAGTCGATTGCCATCAATATTTTAAACCATATATTCGATAAAATTAAACACTCAAAAGAGTTTAAATACTTTAGAATGCCATTTAAATCAGATCTAGTTTCTGCAGTTAAATTAAAAACTGAAATTTCTTTAACTGCTTGTCGTAATCCTCCTAAGTTATTAGCAAATGGTTTTACAGCATCTATTCTTGCTGACCAACGTGTATCAGATAAACCATGTAAGGAACAATCGATACTTTCTTTTAAAATTTTCCATCTCATAGGACTTGAACTAAAAATATTATATAATTTTTGAACGGTTCCAAAAAATGTAACTGCTTCAATACAAGCTTCTGCAGCATGAACACCGCAAAGATTAAGCGAATGGCAAGCACAAGGAGAAAATACCGCGAAACTATTTTTTTTCAAAATTAAACTTTGAGCACCTTTATAAATACCACTCATGTTTGCACCATTATCATATCCCTGGCCACGGCAATCGGTAATTGGGATTTCATAATTTTCGAGTGTAATTAAAATTAAATTAGCAATCGCTTCACCTGTTTTTTGATTACAGTCAACAAACTTTAAAAACCGTTCCTTAATTTCAAACTTTTCTTCATCATTAACTTGCATATAACGTAAAACTAAGACTGTTTGTTCAATATGAGCCGAATCGGGAGTTGCATCTACGATTATAGAGTAATATTTTGCTTTTTCCCTTTCATTAAGAATCGTTTTTGTAACCACATCTGCACAGCATTGTATAAATTCGTTTTGGCTTTCGGGTGATAAGTAATGTACTTGTAATCGTTTGTGTGATTGTTGCGATTTTTTTACTTTATCCAAATGTTTTTCCAATACCGGATCATAATGACTTATTAATTCTAAAATTCCTAAAAAGTTGCCGTTTTTGGAATCATTTAACAGTTCTCTTGTACCTCGAAACGCCAAACCTCTTTCTCCTAAAAATAACGTCACGTCCAATATTCTACGTAATATTTGTCTCCATTCTCGTTCCTGATCCTTAATAGAATTTTGAAGTAATGACATTACTGTTGTTGCTTTGGAAAATTTTTTCTCTAAATTTCGCCATTCCACATAATTAAATTTGTGGTTGTTGCTGTTTTGATGCTCTGGAATTTTTTCATATAATTTTTTCCATTTATGTTGGGTTGAATATCCAGTTTTCAAAGCTAAATTCGATGCATGGGCAATAGGTGCTTTATTTAAAAGTCTACAGGGAAAACAAAATAATGCTTGTTTACTAGGGCTCCAAACCAGCCAATCGCGAGGTACTTGTTCACCATTTTGCAAAGTTGTTTTAAGTAAATTAATAGGAAATTTATATCCACTATTGTCGTTTGGGAAAACTTTGGGGTGCTTTACTGGGCCTAAGCGTATCGCATTCTCTACTTGAATTGCGGTACAATACTCCGTTTCAATTACACCTACATCATAAGAATCAGTTAATTTGTGTTGCAAACTTAACGGAACTTCAGATTTTTCAGTAACATCGCATGACTGAAAATCTACATTTACGCCATCAGATATATTTTGTTCTTGCTGATTGTCAACTTGAAATTGTTCATTATTTACTTTGGTATTGTCATCAACATTTGGTAAATTTGCCGTAGCATTTGGATTGTTCAATACAAACCCTAAATTTTCTAGAGATTTTTGATTCTTGCTCCTCTTTTGATCTCTCAAAGCCTTTTCTTTGCGCTTTTTTGCTCCCGATTTATGTTTGTAATCCATTGTCAAAAATTGATATTCTAAAATAGAGTTAAGAAAAAATAATCTGCAATTCATTTTTATTTCAACATAAATATAGATTTTTATATAGACTAATTTTTAGACTCACAAAACTATTTTAAATCATTATAAACTACTAATAACTTTTTATCACAAAAATTTCAATTTCACACTTGTCTTGCTGACACTTCAAATACAAATGAGGAATTTTAACTGCGTTGTCAAATAAATTAAGCAGAATGGGGAATTTCATATTTAAAAACATTATTCTTTAGTTTTGCTGGAACAATGTGTACATAGCACAAATCAAACACGCTTAATTTTTACTAATTTATTCTCTTTTTCAAAAAATAGAGGAAACAGTACAACAGAGAGAACAGTTGAGCCTTTAATAAGGACTTAAAACTTTTAAAGAAAAGCGTATTATTTCCAAAATAAAAATTAAAACGCAAAAAATGGATAAAGTCTCCCTTGTTTCTCCGACAATAACAACAAACTTTGATCACGATTGTACGAGTATAAACAATAGCTGTTTAATGCATTAACTATTCGATTTTTAATAAATTTTTTTACTCATTGTATTTGGTTA
>JAPMOQ010001931.1:0-12056 GCA_026543055.1 Argiope trifasciata | reverse complement strand
GAATGGTCGATGAAATCTTTTAAAATATCTCGTTTTTATTGCATAGTGATCTTCAAATATTCATAAAGCAGTCAATTTTAGAGACTGAGTTGATTGAAGTTTATCTCTTTTTATTTAAAAGCTAAACATTCTGCATTTTTTAAAGCATTTATAGACTTATGTTACTTACTATGTAGTTATTTGCTTCGTTTACACCCTTTTTATAAATACATTTCTATTATTAAAGTTTCACAAATTAGACTTTGGACCTTGAATTGAAAAAAATATGTATATTAAAACATGTTTTTCTTAAACTAAGCTGATTAATTTAATTAATTAACAATTAAATAAATTGATTAATTAATAATATTGTAAAAGTCACAAAAATGTTTATTTTCCTTTTCTTTTTAGAAAAAAACATACTTCATATTTATTTCATTTCATGCAGACATGCGCAGAAAATTACATTGTTATATGTTTAATTTGCAATGATTTATTTTTTAATTTTAGTTTTTTTCAATCTGATGGCAACATGGTGATAAAAAATAATATTTTCCCTTTTACTCGTAGCGTGCACGTGCAAATTAAAAATTTTATTGTTTTGACCGAAATATATTGTTGAAAAATGTAGTTAAAATATTTATTTAAAAATTCTTTTAAAATAGAAGAATTGTATGTTAAAACACTGATACAATTAGAAAGCTAATTTATCTTTAATTTAATGTAAAAATCATCTTTGTGATATAATATTTTCGGAAGTTAGAGCGAAAAAAATCGAAATTTTGCTTAATTTTTAATCAATTCAAATTCTAACTAAAAATTAAAAAAAGGCTCCTAGGTGTACATTCCCGTCATCCATGGTATATATTTACTAAATTTGGTTGCTGTAGGTCCAATGGTCTGGCCTGTATAGCGTCAACACACATACACACACACACATTTAGCTTTATTATAAGTATTAGCCGCCATTGGCGACCAGCTAGCTCGCCATGAGGAATACGCTCTAAAATTTTCAATTAAAAACTTCTCCTTGCTCTCTTTATAACTTATCAGCCAAATATATTTAAATTTCAAACTTCGATAGTCACGTAACTCATGTTATTATAGAAGCCTTACGATTATTTGTTCATTGTACTGCATTCCTCTCTGATTCGCCAACAGCTGTTACAGAATTACAGTAGAAGTCCATTAGTCCGGCATCCAACAGTCCGGAATGCCCGATAGTCCGGCATCGTTCTGGAAAATTGTAAAAATTTTGGTTTTCTCCAAAAGTGTGTCTTTAAAGCAAATAAAACCGCTCGAGAGCTATTCGGAAGTTTTCGGGGTAGTTCGAGATCATCCGGAAGCGCTCGGTATTGTTCGGAAACAATTAGCAGCTGGCTAGTCTCAGCTGTCACAACAAATTCAGGTGCAGTGCAGCTCCGTTAATCAATCACGAAGCGTCTTCGCCATTTTTTTGTGCGTTGTTGTTTTGTGTCCTTTCACATCGCAGTAAACGTAACTTTTGAAACTGTTTATAAAAAAAGTGATTTTCGTTCTAACTGTACAGTGACCATGTTTTCAAAACCTAAGCCATCGAGTTCAAAAGTAAACCCTCAGCCTACTCAAAATCTTGAAGAAAATGACTCAGATGCCGAAACGGAAGAAAAGGAAAAAATCAGCTGGGCAGAAGCTGCAGAATCACTAAATAAGTTTATCTCTTTTGCTGAGGCTAATACTAGCTACAGTGCTTCAGAAATTATTGATTTCCATATCATTAGAAATAAATTTTATACTAAACGCCGAAAGTCAAGAAAACAAAAAGACATTCGTGACTTTTTTAAATCTAAGTGAAATATGTTTTACAGTACGTGTACATACATTACATGAAATGCAAAATAAACTTTGTTGTATGTATTTGCATACTGTATTTTTAATTTAATTATTAACCTAATTGTTCTTATAATTACCGCCCGATAGACCGGAATTTTCGGTAGTCCGGCACCGAGCCGGTCCCGAACGTGCCGGATTATCGGACTTCTACTGTATGTGGAAAATATCACATTTTAGACTTTTTTCACAACATTGAGCTTCAATTTTAAGAAGAGTTAAGAAACAGTTTGGTGTTGTAATATTTTCGAAAGTTGTCGTAGAAAATTTTCAAATGATAACTTAATTTTTAATTTATTAAAGTTTCAAAAGAATCCGTTAAAGTATACTTTTTCATCCTCGAAAGTAAATATGTACATATCAAATGCGGTATCTCTAGATCAATCACATGGTCTGGTGTGTAGAGTATTAAAACACACAAGCCTTTATTCATATACACAAATACTTATTCGTTTAATTATAGCTTTGGAGTGATTCCAGGTATTGATTGGCCGGAAATTGATATTTTCTTTAAGATGGTGGATAGAAAGATCTAAAAGAACATGTTTTCATTTTAAAATTCTTTTATTTTTATAAATGAGTCAATTTTAATGATTAATTTAAAAGTTGTTTGATGTAACAATTTTAGTTTAAAATATTAGGTTTATCTATACTAATAATAAAGCTCAATGTGTGTGTGTGTGTGTGTTGGCGCTCTACAGGCCAGACCGTTGGACGTACAGCTACCAAAGTTGGTACATGTATACCTTGGAGGTCCGGAATGTGTACCTCGGAGCTCTTTTTTCGAATTTTTAATTAGAATTTGAATTAATTAAAATTTAAGCGAAATTTCGACGTTTTTCCGCTATAACTTTCGAAAATATGATCGCATAAACATGATTTTTACATCAATTTAAAGATTAAAAAATTAGCTTTCTAATGGTTTCAGTGTTTTAACATATAACTTAAGGCTTCTATTTTTAACGAATTTTTAAAGAAATATTTTAACTATGTTTTTCTTAGCACGTGACTGGATAAAATAAAAGAATACCGGAAGTTCAAATAAAAAAAATTATCATCGCAAAATAAATCTACAGAAATGTAACTTTTAGCACGTCACTGGATAAAATAAAAGAAATATAAAATGTGATATTTTCTTTAAAAAATAAATGCAAAGCAAAGCTTTCTACAATCGTTTGCAATATCTATATCATTAACTCAATAAATCTTCTTTACTTACGGTAAACCTGATTGAATTTAGACAGGATATGCATTGAAATCCCCATTTAATAGCATATTTATGTAATCGTTTGCAATATCTGTATCATTATTTCAATATTTTTTTTCCATTTCTCGCTTTCTGTAAAAAAACATATTTAATATTTTGGCAACATCATCGAATTTTTTTTTTAATATTTTGGAAGCATAACCGATGGTCAAAACTGACTGATATATAAAATTAAAGAATATTATTAGGCAAAGGTGTACTTTTAGAACTTTCCGTCCATCATCTTAAAAAAAATATTAATTTCAGGTCAATCAATGCCCGGAATTACTTAAAGGGTAATGAATATGAGATTTAACTGAACATTTTAGAACGCTTAACTCATGGCGAACCAGCTGGTCGCCAAAGGCGGCTAGTCTTAAATAAAGAAGATTTATTGAATTAATGATATAATATTGCAAACGATCATAGAATCCTTTGCGTAGCATTTATTTTTTTTAGAAAATATCACATTTTATATTTATTTTATTTTATCCAGTCACATGCTAAAAGTTACATTTCTTTAGATTTAATTTGCAATACTAATTGATTTTTTTCAAAGATGTGAACTTTCGTAATATGATGGCAGCACGTTGATAAAACCAATTTTTTTTCTCATGGCGTGCTCGTGCAGATTAACTTTTATTGTTTTATCTAAAATATATTGTTTAAAAATATAGTTAAAATATTTCTTTAAAAATTCGTTAAAAATAGAAGCCTTAAGTTATATGTTAAAACACTGAAACCATTAGAAAGCTAATTTTTTTTATCTTCAACTTGATGTAAAAAATTATGTTTGTACGATAATATCTTCGGAAGTTATGGCATAAAAGCGTTAAAATTTCGCTTAATTTTTAATTAATTAAAATTAAAATTTGAAAAACGCACTAAGAGGTGCACATTCCCTACCCCCCAAAGTTTACATGTGCCAATTTTGGTAGCTGTAGGTCCAACGGTCTGGCCTGGAGAGTTCCAACATATTGAGTTTTATTATACGCATATAGATAGATTAAACAGTAAATCCACTCAGCACTACTCGAGACGAAACATTTTCATATCGAATATTTTTTTAAGAATAATTAATCATGTCGAATAATTTTTTAATGTAAAAATAATTTATGTAAAATATTAGAGAACATAAAATCGTCTTAGTGGTTAAATTTATTTTTTAACATTAAAATGAAAAAAAATTTGTAGACGCAAATTTTTTTAAACTGCTCGAAACTAGTTTTCTAGTAATTTGTTAAGAATGACGTAAAATTTAATCAATCATTAAGATACAATTAAAATAATTAAAAATATTACGATATTTATATTCAAATGGAATCGCAGCCCTCTAGATAAAAATAATTTCTCCCATTATTGGAAATATTGCGTTTAATTATTTTTAAAAAAATTAATAATTATATTAATTGTCTCGAAATCGTCATTAAAATCTTCGTTTTGATTCACAGTTTTTTGTAAACAAAATTTGAAGAAAATCTGCCATGCTTTTGCCTTTTATAAAACAAATGAAAAAACTTTCGGTTTTATTTATATGCTGATATTATTCAGTACCCTCCCCCCCCCTTTTTTACGTTGCTAGTATTAAAATAAATTTGCATTTCAGAGCATTTGTAATAATAAATGAATTCGGAATGTTCAGTCTGCATCGTTTATTACCCGCAAGTTTGAAACCTTGAAAAGAAGTCATCAAAATGCTTATATTCTGCGCTGAACGCAGCAGATCAGTCAATTACCTCATTAAATGATTTTAATAGCAACCAAAGAAAGAAGTCGGAGCAGATTTTAGTCAATTGGAAAAGTCGCTCGGATTAGAATACTGTCTTCTCTTCGCTTATTTCAGCAATGCAATAAATTAAGTCTTACTACTTTAACGAAAAAATAGGTATTGAGTCGGAAAATGAGAGGACATTTTAGAATGTAATTAATATGAGCTAAATTACAAAAAAGAAGAAAAAAAAAAAAACGAAATTGAAATAGATTTATTTTGACACATATATCATATGTATAGGCGATAATTAAATACATTGTTACGGATTTTCTATCCGTCAGGTTCGTTTACTTGTAGTGGGGTGTATAGTTAGAATATAAACAACAATGATCAGTCCTTCAGTAGAAAAACACAACGAACGCTTTTATTTACACTAAGACAGGACACAACGGTGACAAATATTTACCGACGACAACTATATACAGCCGAGACGAAAACACAAGACAGCACACCAACACTCTAAAACAGATTGACAGTAGCCCACACATAGAAATCCAGTGGTTACAATGTCCACAGCACGCAAAGCGACCAGACAGGATTTAGCAGGAGAAAAATTCTTTGTGTATTCTGTCAACGCTCACGTAGGTTTCTCCAAACAGCTGAATTTTCACTACCTCTTCTCATTTTAGCTGCCAATTTACTACTTCATACAACTCACTTCATGACAACACGACACAAAGGGCTTCGACAGAAGACAACGAGATACGACACACAACGATTTAGCACTCTTTTGTTGCTTCGATATTCTCACGACGTCTCCCGACTTCTACTCACCACCTCTAAATTCAGAACTACTCGCCAGGACCCCACGATTGACGACGGCGCACTTCAAGACCACCACTCATCAGGGATCTATTAGATTGGTGCGTATGAAATGTCGGATTCTTAAGTGATTGTATAAAACTGCATATCTTTCTTCAAAAGCTGTTTATTCAATCAAAGTATGCTCCATTCGCTTCAATACACTTCTCCCAACGAGATTTTAAAGCGTAGATGCCAGTCTTAAAAAAATTTTGGTCTTTAGAATTAATAAACTCTGATATCGAGTTTTTTAGACTGTCTTCATTTTCATAGTGTTTGCCCCTTAAAAACAGATCTAAATGCTTGAAAAAATGAAAATTGGTCGGCGAGAGATCCGGTGAATAGGGTGGACGCTGCAAAACTTCATATTCCAGTTCGTTCCAGCTTATTTCGCTCTGTCAGTGCGTGCGGTACCCACTTGTCCATCTTCTTAACCTTGCCAATCTCAGAAAGGTGTCTCAATATCGTTGTATGGTCAACCTTCATCCTGATAGCAAGTTCCCTCGTGGATACGGCTGGATCCGCTTCCACTAGAGCCTTCAGGTCATCATTCTTCACAGACGTTTTGGGTCTTCCGCGCGGCTCATTTTGCAGTGAAAAATCGCCAGTCCGAAATTTTTCGAACCAACGCTGCACTTTCCGATCGTTAACCGTATTCTCCCCAAACGCTTGGTTTATGTTGCGTGCAGCTTTTGCAGCACTATTACCAAGTTTGTACTCATATAAGAAAAAGACGCGAATGTCGGCAGAATTCATATCGGCAATAAACTCAAAAGAAATAACAAAAGGGAAGACCTTCGAGAAAACCTATTTTGCTGAAATGAGTCTCTGGCAATGGACAATACGACTATGAATGAGGTTATGCCAAAGACAAAAGTATAACGAAAACAGGGAGACAAACGTCCGCATGTAAAGAGAATCCGACATTTCATACGCACCAACCTAATACTATTACCGGCGATTCCGCTAACTCTGCTCCTTAGCTCAGGACTACCAACTCAGGTTTATACGATCGACTGCCGCTCCAGTTTCAGATTGCCGGGCTTTCATAGATCCCAAGAGGCGGGGATAGAAGCTTCTATACCAATCAGAAGCATTCAAGCGTATCTTGGTTCCTAATGAACGGATTAGAAAAATTCTTGAAGTTTCAGGTATTATCCAATGTGTCGCCAAGTTCTGGGATATCTGATGCGATACCCGGGCATCGTCCAATACAGATTACTGTAAATCATTCTGTCTTATAATAATACTTTATGTTTGGAAAAGCAAAATTACAGGTCCGTAACATTATATTTGTATGCTTATAATGTCAGCAGTATTTATCACATTACTATCACTAGATTAATAAAAATATGCATTAAGAACTCATAATAATCTTATTTTGGATTTACCACTTTACTGAATTTTAAATGTCATCGAATACTCAGTGTGAAAGATATATTCAGGAACCGTAGTGTAACTCATTTATTTGTGTATGATATTAACAAAATATTATTAATACTAACACAAATTTTTTTGGATACTTTGGGATTATCCTGCCAATCATTTCCGATAAAAGGTAGCTTTGCGTCAATAACTGCAAATGGCTTTTCATTAGGATGACGCCAAAATACGAGGTGCATTTCGCGAGTATTGACATTTCGACGGGATAACCCCAAAATACCAATTTTTTCAGTGGTTACATAGTGCACTCCCATACCCTTTACAGGAATCCAGACTTTATTGAAGAGAGTTTCGATCGACTTCTGGCCCTGATCAACTTTGGTACTAATTATAGTATTTCCATAGACCTTTCTGAAGGATATATATACCGGGTGGCCAGAAATAAAACACCCCTACTCTGACCTCCCTGGATATCGAACTACTCAGTGTAAAGGCTTGAAAATTTGTGGACATACTATTCAAAAAATGGGGAAACGGATTTCACGAAAAAAAAATTTAGTTCCAGAAATCACCGATAGGTGGCGCTGTACCACTGGACGTATGCTGAAAAGACACAAAAACACGTTTTAAACACATTTTATTTGAAAGTACCAAGCATACATGAAACAAGGACGTTATCGATGCAGGGAATGCTGCTCAATATGGTTCCCTTCCTGAAGATGTAAAATGTGAAGTCTGTGGACAGCTTGTTCAACTGCGGATCGTAACTGGTCATCTGAGATGCTTCTCACATGCAGACTGATACTCTCTTTCAAATCTGCCAAGGTTATCAGACGTTCTCGATAAACAAGGTTTTTTAAGTGTCCCCAAAGCCAAAAATCACACGGATTAAGATCCGGTGAACGAGATGGCCAAGTTGTCGGAAACGCGCGACTGATTATTCTGTCAGTGGTGAAATGTTGGCGAAGAAACTGTTGCACAGGGAGTCCAATGTGTGGAGGTGCTCCATCTTGCATAAAAGTAATGGTGTCAAGGCATTGGCGCTGCTGCAAATGGGGTACAACAAATGTTTCGAGCATCCTTTTGTACCTGTTGGCCGTCACGGTACATGTCTCAAGGCCATTGGAAGTAACCTCTTCGAAAAAGAACGGTCCAAGGATGAATGTGGCTGTGAATCCACACCAGACTGTAACTTTCGGTGAGTGGAGTGGAATCTCTTGGAAGGTACGGGGGTTTGTTGTGTCCCATATGCGACAGTTATGGGTGTTCACTGTTCCACTGAGGTGGAAATGGGCCTCATCGCTCCACAGAATCTGCCACGGCCACGATGCATCCACTTCAACTCTAGCAAGAAATGTCAATGCAAAGGTCAGTCGCATCTCCCTGTCTGTGGCCAGCAATTGTTGATTAGGGCGGATTTTGTACGGGAAACAATGCACCATTTTTCTGAGTACGTTCCACACTGTGCTATAGGGAACACCCAAGTGTCGTGACACTGCACGTGCACTACTGCAGCCTAAAACATTATCCATTGACTGTTCAACAATACCGGTGGCAACATCTTCAACGACATCTGAACGAACCGGTTTGCGTCCTCGACCAGGCTGAACTCCAAGATGTCCAGTTTCCTCGAATCGAGCGATCATTCTCCTGAGAGCTTGTGGAAGCAATGGTCCCTTACGCAAATCCTTAAGTCGGCGAAACTCTCGAAGTGCTGCTGGAGCATTTCCTTTATTCTCGTAAAACAACTTCACAAGCAAAGCGCGTTCTGGCAGCGTGACAGCCATCACTAATAAGAATGACATTCCCCACCTTTTAACTTCTTTTATACCCAGAACATGGCTTCTAACCATGCTTTATGCAAATTTTTCTGGTTACAGTATGAAATTGCAGTTACAACGGGAGTTCTAGCTTCTTTACTATTTTTATTTTCCATAAGGGGCAGAAAAATTAAAAAGGAAGCATGGAAGCATTCCATTCCGCATAAACATTTTAATTTTTATTATTATTTGTGTCTTTTGATCATAGTTCCAGTTGTGCAGCGCCACCTATCGGTGATTTCAGGAACTAATTTTTTTTTCGTGAAATCCGTTTCCCCATATTTTGAATAGTATGTGTACAAAATTTTGAGCCTTTACACTGAGTAGTTCGATATCCATGGAGGTCAGAGTAGGGGTGTTTTATTTCTGGCCACCTTGTATATAATCGTGTTTTCCAACCATTGTATTCTCTAAAATTTTTACCTCAATCTGTTGTGATGCTAAATATCGCGTTTGCATGACTTTTAGACAAATCCAGAGGTCTTAGAATGCTTGAATTTCCAGATCATAGCTTTCTTCCAACCTTTAATTTCAGTCTGACCTTACTCTAACAAAGCATTTCCATAGACCATATTGGAATAACCGAATTTTCTACATCTATTTTTTTTTTAATTCAATCCCAATTTACCTCAGCGCTAAAGCCTTCCTCTCATCATTTTGGTATCCCTAGTATATCTGTCTATTTAGGTATACTCTGGTATATCTCCAGGATGTTGTTCAGTATTCAGAATACCTTACAATATAACAAGGGTAAAGTAACGAAATTTTTGGAGCCATAAGTAAGCCATATTTCCGCATTCTGGAAATACAAAAATATGTTACTGTTCAAGAGAACTCCCCATCTTTCCAGAGCAATAATTGGTATATGCTTAGACATCAAGTTTCTCGGATAAATGGATAACAGACCTCAATACTGTACTTTCACCCTTTCAGTAATTTGTTGTAGACTTTAGACCAAATAGTTGCACATTGCGTAGTTTTTCACTTTCAAATGGGTTTTTTTTATATAGTGGAACAATGAAGTGTTTATAAAGGTTTCGGATCTATAAAAAACCCTATTTTATAAAAGTGGAATATATAGTCAGAGTGTGGCTAATCTCTTTCGAAATTTTAACATAATTAAAATTATATCTTACTATTTGAAATCAAGTTATGCTTACATATTTAGGGTAACATTTTCTTTCATCTTTTCATAAAAGTTTTGGGATTTGATTTTATAATAAAAGATATTTTGTGAACAATAAGATCGTGTTAAAGATTTCACAATTAGAAAGTTTCAAAAAAATCTTTCTTAAAAACATCTTAAAGGTTAAAATTATATATTAATTCAAATCCATTAAACTATAATTAAACTGAATACTTCAGGCTCGAAAACAAAGATTTTAGAATTCCATTTAAAATAAGAATTTTGATGTCAATAGAATAATCATAATTGATTGCTAGCAACTTTTTAATAATATTTAGATAAAAGACAATTAAGATAAATCCATATTATTCTAGCGCATTCTCTAGAGAATGATTTAAAGAAGTATAGATTTCTAAGGAAATATTCAAAAAGGTGAGATCAAACCATAACACTTTGAGATATATTTGAAATAATAAATTTCTAAACACAATCTAAAATACCTTTTCAGTTTAAATAACATTTTTTTCACAAGTAATATGCTTTGATTCTATTCAACAACATATAACAGCTCAGACACAAACTGATTCTGTTGCTGCAAGTTTTAGAAATTTTATTGAAAATTATTACACCTTCTGCACCCCCCTCCAACGTCATAAAAAAATTGAATTGTCGAAGAACAAAGCAAATGAAGTCAAAAAAGAACATCTGACAAAGGTATAGTAACGACAAGTGTTTCTTTTAATATTCACTAAGCATAGGTGCCATTGACACTGCAAGAATGTTAGATTCCAAATTTCAGGTACAAAATCAAACAATTCAAGCCAAGTAACAAGGTATGGAATTAAGGCCTAAGATGAGCTTACTATTTCCGATTTAAATCCTAACTGGCAGGTCATTCTTCTGTAGGGTAACTTTGGTGCATTGACAATCAAATCCCCCTCCCCTAAACACAAAATCAAATATTCGAAGAATCAAATTGAAGAAAAAAATCCAAAAACAGATTGTTATAACAGCTATTTAAAATTTACCAAGTACAGGCACTATAAAAAAGGCACGATTGATTGGATTTTGATCTATCTCAAGTTCCCAAGCATAAATTCAAGATAAACCTATGGGCATGAAGTTAAGATGAGGTTGCTATGTTGATATTACATCCGTGCTCTCAGAAATGGCAGAATCTCCTTCTTAGATAGTTTTGGAGCAATAGCTGTTAGAAACCCAAGAGTAAAGTTTACATTCAACCAACTGCAATCCATCCAAAAAGATCACACATGACCAGAAATTGTACAGTAGCAAGAACTTATCCCTTCGAGATTAGACCTAACTGTCCGCTCTTTCAAGGTATGTACAGTCTTACTTCTGTGCATGCGTTACTAGCTGGAATCTTATAAGAGGCTGAGGGTAAACTCAGCCTAAGATATGCTCACCAGATGCAGAGTGGAATTATGATAATGTTAAGATAGTTTGCCTGACAGTCTCACACCAATTCAAATGTACAGTAACTTAAATGGCTACAGCCTTACCTTCCACATCAATAATTTTAGTATAATTCGTTTTGTCATGTTCTGCATTCCAAACCATTAAGATTTCCCTTTTGTAAAAATACTTTAATTTTTTATCACCCTGAAGAATATAGAAGGTGAGTTAAGAAATCAATTACATTATTTTAGATAAATCAACAACTGATCTTCAGTGATTGATAAGGTATATAAAATCGTTAACATGGTGATATTTAAAACTTCATAATGTAGTCTTTTAATGATAGAAGTTTGGAACTTTCATTGTTTAAAATATCAAAAAATATTTTATGAAAAACAATTAATAAAACAGAAGAATGTATAAAAATCGTTACAGCAATCTATTTATAAGCTCCAAATAACATAGAATATCATTTAAAGCATTTTTCAAATTTTAAATAAATTAGTTATCAGATCATAATTAGAATGGACAAAACATTGAGAATTGAAATAAATAGAAGGGTAATGATTTTTATTGAATTATTTTTAATCAAATTATCTTACTTTCTCCTTAGATAAATAAAAATATTCGGAAATTTATCCA
>JAPMOQ010001928.1:0-14530 GCA_026543055.1 Argiope trifasciata | reverse complement strand
GTGGTAATTTAGAATGCTTTTAACCATCTGCTCTGAATTTTTCGCTCTCACAGCTTGCTATTCTAGGTTGCTTTATTATTAGACAGACATATGCCTCATTTGCATTCATCTATTCGTAGATGCAAGGTCTTGTGGTCAATGAAATCGATGGATTTTAAGTCAAATTTGAATTCGTTTTAGAATAATTATTCTTTCGATAACGTAATCGAAAGATTGAAATTTTGTATAGCAGTCTATATATTTGTATTCTAATTTAGTAATTTTTAGGTGATTATAGGAGGAATTTTTTTGGGTTAGTTACAGAATGTACACTGATTCTATTACAGATTAAGATTTTTATCTTTTATTTAAAAGTACTGTCACAAAGTATTTTGCGAAAAGCCTCACTTTTGGTAAAGAAAATAATTTTAATAAATGTAACGAAAGATAAATTTATTAATCATAACAATAATTAAAGAAACTTAATTAACACAAAAAATACAGTAAGTAATTTAGTGAATAGAATAATTATAAGAATAAAAATATAGTGAATAATTTAGTAAATAGAATAATTATAAGAATAAAGAATATAGTGAATAATTTAGTAAATAAAATAATTATAAGAATAAAGAATATAGAAAATAATTTAGTAAATAAAATAGTTATAAGAATAAAGAATATAGAAAATAATATAGTAACTGTAAGAATATAGAAAATAATATAGTAATTGTAAGAATTAAAAATATAGAATAAGAATATGAATATAGAATAAAGAATATATCATATAATACAGTAATGAATATATAAATGTGATGAAAAAACAAATTCATTTTGCAATATGTATTCATTTTATTTTTTAGGAATGTGTATGCAACCGTGTAATAATTTAAATTACTCGGCGTGCATAAGAAAGGGTATTGCCCCTGTTCATCAAATTATTTCTTCTAAATTTAATATATTATACGTTTCTCTTCGCACACAAATCATAAATGTTTCAAAATCATTTTTTGGGTTAGTTTATTTATAATCAGGAAGAGAAACAACAATAATATAAAATGCAAAAAGCGCTCTTTAACATATATTTCTGAAAATCATACATCTGTATTCCTTTTAGTTTGATCTGCAGAAACTTTATTTTTAATAGCAAATAAAAATTACCTTTTCTTGCTACAAAAACTGATGTATTGAAAAATGTTGCGAAATATAATTAAGACAATGCAATGAATGACCTAAATGATAATGAATTCGTTTAAAATAAGAAAGATCAATACATTTAATACAAATTCTAATCTCAATCAATCAGTTCTAATCTTTCTATCTCAAGATATTGTCATAAAGATGCAATTCAATTTTTATTGAAGTGTAAAAATTTTCAGAAATTTTTTTTGTTCATCAAAGATACCTACGATGAATAATAAGTGACTGTTTGACAATAATTGATATACTTTTTAGACAATAAAATGAATAAGAAAATTCATTTCTTTTTTTTGTTTTTATAATTTAGTATGCAAATACCTCTTAAATGAGTTTTCTTTTTAATAATGTTTTTATGTCGGATAGTGAGACTTTGTAAAAATGAGACCCTATGAATAAATTTTATAACCATCAAAAACTTATTAATTAATCTTTTTAAAAATGTGCAAAATAACATTATTGTAATTCTATTTCTACTATGTTAGGTAATAAATTTTTCACATATACTTATTTTAGCTTGCATTTTCTTAATGTAAAAGCGATATCATAAGAATTTAATACATGCGGCTTTGAAAAATTCATGGCAAACTGATTACTTGACATTTGAATGCTAATTTTATTAACATGTAACTTATGTTAGAAATGATCCCATAATTTCATTTCCAATTCATGAATGTGCAACAAATATTACTTTGTGTTTTAGATATATTTAGTATTAAAATGAATCATTCATACAAACAAAAGCAATTTTCTTCATTTAATAAAAATATTGTTAATTAGATATTAGATTTTACCAAGAATTTTTCTTGAAGTGCTTCATAGCCACATACCCGCCAACCGAAGATTTCGCGTGTGTGGTGGTGACTGTGCGCTCACATAAATCTGTCGTGGCCGCAAAGTCCTCCATGTCGAGAGTAATACCACTTGGGGTACTGGTTCAAAGGTGAACGTTCTCTAATCCAGGTTTAAATTATGATCTGTGGATGAGAGAATGAAATGTACGAATGAAGTTAGCCCCGTAAAAAGAGTTGAGTGACAAAGTCGTACTCTTGGCCCTAGATGTCGCTTCTGAAAAAACAAGAGACGCAACCTATTGACTTAATTCGCTATCTTTGTAACAGTGGATTTGTCCAATGGCAAGCGACATAAGAAAAAAAAACATAAAAAATAAGTTAAATACTTAATACTTAAAATACATTCTAAATATATGCATTTATTATTTATGTCTTTTGAGTCCATTATCTTAACCACTTGACATACGAATTTACTTAACTTCTTAATTAAATGACGAATTTAATGGCTTCCCAACTGGAATATTTGCTATTATTTTAATTCCTTTGATAATGATACGTTTCGACTTTTTTCCTTCAAAATTATTTAATACTTTTCACTTAATTGCAGATAAAAAAATTTAAAATTCAATCATTCGATGCGCGTCTCAGACACGTCATTGTATGCAATGTGGTTAAATCAAGTTTGGATTGTATGGAGATATAAGATAGATACATTAGCCCTCTTGAAAAATAAATAACTTAAATTTATTTACATAAAAATAAAATAAAACGATTCAAAAACACAAACAATCCTAGAATTAGAGAGTAAACATATAGTCTTTAACCACAGTTGATTAAAACGCTCAATGAATGGATAGTGAAAGACTTGAAAATTCAATTATTTTCTAAAAATTTACATTAAATTTCCTCTACACTTTCGAATTCTAGAATCTTTAGATCCATTCTGTTATACCCTCAGGGAAAGCTGAACAAGGAAAAAGTTAAGAGTCAATTTTGGCAAAAGATATTTTGCGAAAGGAATTAAGTTTGAACCTCTTGGGAAGGTTCATCCAAAAGACAGTGCCCTCTCTCCCTTCCTCCTTAATCCAACAACTGTTGAGCACCCCCAAACATCTTAATCGATTTCTTAACCTTAGAAGATAGTGGCTTGATGTTTTGTTTATACTTTCCGTAACTCATGTTCCGAAATTTCAGATATATTTAATGTCATGTGTTTCCTTTGACTGCATTTTCCTATAATATCACGAGGTTATTATAGAACTCTTTATTCGAGCTGTTTTTGCTTTAACACTGAAAATGAACAAATAATTGATGGAACAATCTTGAGATTGAAAGTTTTGGAAAAGTTGGAGTAAAAATATTGTAACGGTATTTTGTTAACGTTTGGAAATATTATGTTTAAAGCATATTTTCGTATGAGGACATGATCCTGTTTCCGTTCGCAGGTTTTTAATATTTGAAGGCAACAAATTGAAGCTCGAAATCACGTAGGCAATGAATAAAACATAAATGGCAATATTCAACATATTTTAATCGCATATTTTTTTACCTGCTTTTTCCGGAATTGCATTATTATGTGTACTTCGTTGAAAGCGTATACGTTTTTAAAAAGTTGACCAGCTTTTACAATTGTTGCTTTATTATTTCGTAGGCTTCTATGACAGCAGACGCGTTTTTAAAAAGATTGAACAACATAGCTGCTCTTTTCATGGAATATAATCTATCTGAGAGGTGTGTGAAGCCCCCCCTCCAAAAAAAAAGGGATGTGCAAGCGAATGTGACGTATGAAATAGCAAAGCGGTATTCTTGGCCTTGGTTGGTACTACGGAAAAAAACAAGGGACGCTCATTTCGGTTTAAATCTTTGATATACAACTGTCAGGGGGTTTATAAAATCCCATTAGTAATAACAACAACAATTTATATTTTATATATAAATTACTTTTTATTTTAATATAACATTTTGTCAAAATTGTATCGTAGGTTCGTCAAATCCCTTTCCTAGGTTGTTTCCAGAATTATTTTATTTGGCAGATAAAATAGTGTTTTCTGCGAATCTTCGTTTAGTTTAGATATCTCGTTTTCAATTTTGATAGACGTATAAAGTTTTTATACATTATAATCTATACTAATATTATAAATGTGAAAGTTTAGATGGATGGATGTTTGTTATTCAATCACGCCAGAACGGCTGAACGGAATGGGATGAAATTTAGCGCAAAGATTATAGTCAGGAATAGAGCATAGGCTATTCTTTATTCCGGTTAAATGAGTGGTTAATTTTTTAAATTAATTAAAATCTAACTTTCGCGCCAAAAAGCTGAGGCCAAATCCCGCCAAATATGAGGAAGTCATCGGGTTTTTTCCCCAACCGGAATCTTGCGCATCCGGTTAGGCTTAGCAGAATTTAAATCGATTATGCCATACGGTTCAAATTATCTTCTTTGTTTTTGATGTATCTAAAATCAAATGTTGTTAATGAATCGATCGTTCAGATTCATTCTGAAGTATTTTGAAATTAAAAATTTCTAATCTGCATCTCGTTACCCCCAACTGGCGTAGGAAAGTTAAGTATTTACGCTACGCCAACTGGCATTGAAAGTTCACGCGTGAGTGTTGACAACTGTTTTCATTTAAATAAAAAGTTTAAAAATTATATGCATAATGCTGTTGTAGCTATCTCGATCAACAAATAAAGTGGATTTTAGTTTAGTTTAGTTTTATTAACGTACCATTTAAAGCAACACGGGGGCTATTTTAGGACGGACGTCGTCATTTTGAACTGCTGTCAGATGACGAGGACGACACCTGAAGTGACACCCCCCTCTCCACATCACACCAGCGGGAGGATGTTTGGTCTGACAGATTTAACGGGCAAGAGACCCCCTCACACGGCGGTTTTTCGGTGGAATCGAGTCTTGAACCTGAAACCTTCTGGTTATCAAGCCAAGACTTTACCACCTAACCACCTTGGCCCATAAAATGGATTTGATCTGGTTTTAAAGAAATATAGACTTGATTTTCTGTTTTGTTTTATTCTGGGTATACAATGTAAATAAACTGTTTTTATGTTAGTTATGTATATTTGTTATATATTTTTCGTATATGCTTATACTTTGACCTAAAAACGATACATTTCAGGCTTAATTTTTTTATTTGTCCTTATTTGATAGTTTTTCGTACATATACATCAAAATTTCCAAGCGAACAGCGTGGCGGGTAATAGCTAGTATATCATATAAAGACGTAGAAGAATTTGTTTCTAACAACTAATGATTTCAACACACATAAGGTATCAGACAAATATAAATATCGTGCTGGTTAAAATAGGATTAAGAGAATTTAAAAGTATTAAACTCACATTCTAATTCCAAAATCTGGAAATTACTGTACTTTCTTTTTTGTTGAAAAATAGCTGTTAAATATTCCTAATTGTATTACTACGATCTGCGTTATTTAGCGTAATTTCGTCAGGATCCGCCGCCTTTAATGCGTTAATAAATTTTATGTTCTCGCTCAACACATTCTTTATCACTAGACACTTATAATTCATATTCTAACACAGTTCTAAATATTCATTACTCCACGATCGTCAGTAAAATATTTTTTATTCACCCACTCAAGTTCAAATACATTTTTTAAAACTTGCAGTGTATGACACTTGATGTTTATACAGTTTTTTAAAGTATAAATTCATAAATTACATTTGTTTAATTTTTAATATTTCAATACAGTTATAGCAGTTTGTAATGAAGATTGAAATCAACAGGCAGTAGCTGTGAGTGAAGAATGTGAGATCAATCAAATTAATAATTTTTGGATGTTTAATAATTTTTTTAATAATTAATTAATAAAAATTAGCTAAAATAAAAATTTCTTTGTTTACCTAAGTAGGAATTGAATTTTTTTTAAATATTGCTTTTCATTATAAATAATTTTTGAGTGAATTTCCGCATATCGGTGTATTTGACAGACCTTTTAGAAATGTAAATATTTTTAAAGGTAATTTTCCTAAAATATATTTGAATTATATCGATATATTTGACAAAACCCCATCCTGATTTTAAAAAAAACAAATATTTGGTTCAAATTTATTCATTTAAATATAAAAATAGAACAAATAGAAAATAGAACAAATTTCTAATTAGAAGGATCTCTTTAGAGGTAATCCTCGTAAATATATTTGAATTATATCGATATATTTGACAAACACCATGCTGATTCTAAACATCAAATATATCTTTAACATTTATTCATTTAAATATAAAAATAGAAAAAAAATTAATAAGGAGAATTTCTTTAGAGGTAATCTTCATAAATATACCTGAATTATATCGGTCTATATGACAAACATTATTTTGATTTTAAAAAATCAAATATATCGTTAAAATTCATTCATTTATGTATAAAAATAGAACAAACAAAAATTTAAATTATCTCAAAACTTTATAAGTTATCATCATTAATTCTTAAAATGCTAAACGAACATATATCGAGAGCCATGGATCCTTAATTATTTTCCAAAACTTTAAATTAAATTGTGCCGATACTTTCCGGTTGCGGAATCTTTTGATCCACCCTATGATGCCCCGGGGGGGATTGAACAAGGGAAGAGTCCACTTTGGCAAGTGATATTTTGCGGAAGGAATTCAATTTGACCCTCGGGAGGAAGATTCATACAGAGGAAGTGGAAGAAATGTAATCCTTCTGCAATTCAACAGCTTTTGATCTTCTGAAACAATGCATGCTTCTTCTTAATCAATTTCTTAATGTTCGAGAGAAACATCATTCTTCATGAATGATTTCTCTTCCGGTAGCTCGTGTTTTGATGATTGAAATATATTTGATGATTTATGTTGTCTTGGGGCTCAAATATATACTAACTTGCTGGTACGCGGAGCGTTGCTGCTGCCCGAAAAAATGATATTATGTGCATTCAATCAATAATTTGGTAATGTTTTATCGAAGCGGGATGAACGGAAAAACAATATACAAAATATGAGCAAACAAATACACATTTTTATATATTTGGTTTGTGTACTCTGTTAGAATTGTAAAGCTTGGTGTTCTCTCAGAATGATAAAGAAGAAAAAAAACTATTTATTGTATCTCGTGATTCGTTTTATAATCGTCCAGAGTTCTCAAATTTAATTTTAGAAAAATTGATTAAAATATTTTATTTTTAAATTGTTCAATCATAGAAAATATATTTATACAGCAAAATCTTTACTATAGTTGAAAAGATATTTTTTGAAAATTAAGATGGTGCAAAATTATTTGCAATATTTGTGGTAGTTACTGTGAAAAACTCTAAAATTTAATTAAAAGTTGAAAATCCCCAAAACTTTCCAGCATAATCTGAAATAAAGTAGTTATCTTTGAGAATAGATTAATATTTTGTAGCTCTGCATACTATAGACACAAAATATTGACCATTAACATGGATTTTGCATTTCTATAGAGTCTATTGTCCCCTCGACGAGTTATTTGGGGATTAGACCTTGGTAAATAAATGGGGCTGAGGTTCGAACTTTAAAAAAAAATAATTTAGATCATTGTACTATCTCTATAGCTATCCCATAGGTGTTAACAATAAGCTGACCAAGTTTCATCGCCATGGGATGAATAGTTTAGGAAGGCATTAGAGGAAGGAATTCATTTTTATTTATATAGATAATAGAAAAGAATATGCTTGTGAATGTTTTGATTGATTGATTGATAGTTAGAATTTAATTCATAAATATTTGGTGGTTGGAAAAGCGCACGTTTTTTGAAATTTTATTAAGAATTTTAATTAAACTTTAAGGTATATTTTGACATTTTTCCAAGATGAAATATTTATAGTTTTTACATTATTTCACAATTCAAAAAAATATTAATATTTATTGCGGCAAATTTAATAATGGTGTGGATTTTCGTCTTTTGGCAATTCTTTAAGAAATATCTTTTGTCTCATTTTCAACAACGAATTGATATTATGGGAAGACAAAAAAAAAGTTCATGTACGCAATAAACAAAACTGAAAAAAAAATTATGTAAATAATTAATTAAAAATTTTTTTTAAGTAAAAATGAAATCTACAATCGCAGTTTTTAAGTTCTGAGAACTTTATTTTTTAAAGTAATTATTTGTCTTAATTAATTTAAGTCTGTTTCAAACCGGTTTAAACTGGCTTGGAACAATCACTATTCTTCACTGTCTCTGTATGTATGTATGTGTGCGTGTGTATGTAATTGAACGATAAGCTTTTTACCAATAAATTCTTAAACATATTAATTTAAAAAGAATTTTCAGTAAAACAATATTTTCGAAAACCACATTGTTATTTTCTAATTTCTGAGATTATAAACCAGTTCCATAATGCATTAATCTTAGAACATGAGACAAATCTTCAATGTTCCCCTTTTAAGAATGAATGAAGCCTATTTCCCCACTAGGGGAAAAAGAAAATATTTTTATCAAAATTTTTATTAAGCTCGATTGGAGTTTTTTGAACCTATTATAAAAATTGAATTATTTAATTCCCTCCGAAAAAACTTACATTCCATGAAAATTACAGCCATGATGTCATAGCTCTGCGTTAACTTTAAAAAAAATGCATCTGCTGTCAAAGACACACATGTAATAATAATGTAATACTGGTAAAAGCTGTTAAAAATATATGCAATTAAAAGAGGTTGATGGATATTGCAATTTAGGCTTTATTCATTGCCTACGCGATTTCGAGTTTCAAATACTTGTTCCCTTCAATTATTGAAAACCTCCTAACGAAAAGAGGATCGTGTTCTCTCATGATAATAACATGGCTTTAAATTCAGCCGAATTCACAAAATAATAAATATAAACTTATAAACGTCATAAAAAATGACTTATCTGAAATAAAATATAATCGGTGTCCCCCGCGATCATCTTTATCACCTTATTCGACTAGTATATAATAAGAAAGAAAAAAAAACTTTCTTTTTTTCTATTTATATTGTGTAGTAATTTGTGTTTTTTTATTGCATTAGCTTTATAAATTAAATAATGTATTGGGTTGCCTGGAAATAGTAAAGAATTATGTGCATATTTCCTAATATTTTTCTTAAGTTTATTATTCTTTTTAAGAGTAAATTAGATGAATGGAATTTTATAATAGGAACATTGATGGTTTATTATAAGTAAAAATTGATTTCAGAAAGAAAATCAATTCAAAAATTAGTTATATAATGTATTTATTAAAGCTAAAGTAGTATATTCCTAAAAGTAAGATAATCAATCTGCTAAAAATAGAATATGTAGTTAAATTGCTAAATTAAATTCCTAAAAATTAGATACATGAAATCCTTTTTAAATTCTGAAACAGAAAGGTAACAATCAGAGAAAGAAGTGCAACGTACATTGAAAACATTTGTGCCGCTATTCAACAAAAGTTGTTCGGCAATGCTAATATTCAATATTAACTATTAAATGCATCCCGAGATTTTGTAAGAATTTAAATGAATTACCAAATAACAATCATTTGATTTAAATTCAAAATTTTCATAATAACAAGGAAAAAAATTGAAATTTAAATGTAATATAAATGTAAAAAAATTCAATACCTCTTTGTTAACAAAGGAATTTTTTTATTTCTTTTTCTTTTTACTTAAACAATTATCAAAACAAATTAAGTATCAAAACATGGTTGATGTTTGCAAGAATTGTAATCGCATTCTTCTCCTTCACGTGAAAAATGCTGAAATCCTGAATTCTGAATTTTACCGATTGAGCTACTGCCTGCTAATTTCAATTTTCATTACAAACTACTCCAACTCTACTTAAACTATTAAAAATGAATTAAATCTAATACTTTAATACGAGGAATGGTTGTCAAGTCTAAAATCGCCCCAGAATTAATAAACTCCGGTAAACTTGGGGGTCTGGGGTTTTTGGCCACGAGGAATCGATTGGCGCCGGTTTTGAAGCGCTACGGTCGAGCAGTTCGGAGTTACAGATAGGATATTTTCAAACTTTATTAGTTTGCCATAATGGCTACTTAAATTTTCAAGCGGTAACGTGCTGCCATCTATAGCCAATATGGCGAACTAATAAAGTTTTATGTTTATGCTGTTATAGGTTTATAATATGTTTCTTATGTATGTATATATGTTTGGTTTTTCTAAATAAATTTGTCAAAAATATTGAACTTCAACACACTTCAAACTTTACCTTTGTATAGAATAGTTCCCTTTCCAAACTCTAACTTTGTTTAGAATAGTTTACAATGGTGCACTTTAACCGGTTATCTTTTCACCAATGGTTTCACAAATTTTCTTATGGCATGTATTGTTTTGATAAATCACAATTGAAAATTTAAATCTTCGAGTTAGCTTCGATACCTGTTTTCTCCGAGAGGAGCTCGGTCACCCGCTGGTTAAATTAAATTAAGGAATTTATATTTGATAAACTACTGTATTAAAGCCGAGTGTTATCCACTACAAGTTTAAAAAATGTATTTGAATCTGAGGGGATGAATAGAAAGTATTTTATTAACGACTGAAAATTTGAACAAGATATATAATATCGGGAGAGTGTGAACTAATAATAGGAATTTAAAAATAATATAAATCAGAACTTTAAAATATGCTAAGAAATTACATGAAATACTTTTTTTTAAAATTTGTAAATTAAAAAAACTATTGTAAGCATTTATTTCACACAACTGCATTAAATAATTTAACCAGTTTCTGGAAATCGGCTTTTAGATCTTATTTTTGTGCTATTTTATCTGCAATCTTCTAAAATAACTCAAAAAATCAAAATAAACTCAAAATTAAAATCAGTTTATACCATTTCTGTACAAAATAAGATATAAATCTTTTCATTTTTATTTAATTTTCTACCCTCGACTTAACACATTAAAGGCGGGGGAATCTTGACTAAAGTATGCTAGGTAACGCGGATCAAATCGTAGTTCTATGACTTCCTGCCTTTAATGTTTTAAGCACTAAAGTCTTAACCATTTTTAACATAGAGCACAAGAAAAATATATGTTATAAGCCATCAAATGTACAAAGCGGCAACTATCAATTCAAAAAATGATTCAACTCTCTATTTATCTAAAAGTATATCTATTTGTTCTTTGTCAACATCTTCTCTTCACCACCATCTTGCCATCAATCAAAATCTATAACAAAAAGACACATGCCAGTGGATTTCCACGACAGTTCGTTTTTAAAGCAAATGTTCCCTGGGTTTGAGAATAGCGATTAATGCAATATTAATTAAACGATAAGTTTTAACTGGTAGCAGTTATCTTAATCGCATTACGATGGTCTTAAGGACTGTTAATCTGAAAAGTTATTTCCAAAATACAGCTCGAAGGCAGTGATAAGTAGGTTAAAAAGTTTTGGGGGTAATTAGGTGTTATTGATTGTTATCAGTATATGAAAAATATATTAATATGTTATGAAAAATATAAAATACTTATACCCGGCATCCTGGCTTAAGGGTAGCGTGTCTTCCCTATGATCAGGGCGTCCCATGTTCGAATCCTGACTCGGGCATAGTTGTTGTTCTCAGGGTCTTTACCCTCAGAAGCCACTGCTCCTCTTTCCATGTTGATACGACATTATCATCAGAATGCTTGTACATTCATAATTGGGTTATGAAAGAAATGATTGAATTATATATGAGATTAGTGAACATTTTTTTTTCTGAAAAAAAGGAAAAGAAAACCTCTTTGACCAGTCACTCCGACCCGTCTTAAGGCAAATGGAAAATACTGAATGACCATCTAATTAATAAGAAATCAGCTTTGGCTTTTCGAAAATTTAGAAGCATGCCTACATCTTGTCTTAAAAAATGTGCGCAGTAGTCTATACTAATATATAAATGTGGAAGTTTGGATGGATGTTTGTTATTACATCATGGAAAAGGGGAGGGAATCCATGCCTAATGCTGATTGGCTGCTGATATGAAGTCTCTTGAAAATCGCCAACCATAGAAGGTTGGCACGCATTCATATAGACTTAAAAAATGGATAGCCATTGAACATTTCTGTTTTTGTCTTCGATCTTACTAACATGAAATGGATAACACTTGCAAATTATGTAACGCACATTTTTTAAAAAAAACCTGTATTTTAATAAACATTTGTCTCGCTTCAATAAACAACCTTCTAAATCGTATTGCTAAATAACCAATGGGCTTTAAGATTGAGATATCCCAGCTTCGGACGCAGATGCCTGTAAAGTTCGGGCGTGATTGTCGTGACATCAACTGTGTTTGCGAGTGATGGCAACTGTGTTTTCATTTAAATTAAAAGTTTGAAAATGATGTGTATAATACTGTTGTAGCTATCTCAATCTCGATCAAGAAATAAAACGGATTTGACCTGATTTTGAAAAAATACGGACTTGATTTGCTGTTTTCTTTTGCTTTAGGTATACAATGTAAATAGTTTTTATGTTATATATTTTTCGTGTATGCTTATACTTTTAAATGTATCATTTTTAGGTTAGGTTTAATATTTTTTTGATTTGTAATTATTTGATAGATTTTTGTATATATACGTAGAAATTTCCACGCGAACAGTGTTGAGGGTAATAGATAGCAAATTATAAAGTTTGGATGATAGTTGAGGCAGTATATTTTGCATACCATCGTTGTCTCACATGCTTTTCGTTCCGAGCTGCTTTAAGATAGCATAGTTTATTTGAATATTCCATGTTTGTTCTTAAAAAAAGAAATTAAATACTTTATGCACATATTATGTAAAGTAACTTTTCTGCGAATTGAAATTTTAAACGAATAGTTAATTGAAAACGGATGGGGTAGCCTGATTGGTAGGGCGTTTGATTCTCATCCCTTGGATTGCGAGTTCGAACGTAGCCGCACGAAGACCTTCGTGTGTGGTGGTGGCTGACGCACGTATAAATCTGTTGGGGTCACTAAGCCCTCCATGTCGAGAGTAATACCACTGGTTCAGAGGTAATGATTCTCTGATCTAGGCCAAAATTACGATCTGAGGGTGAATGAAGTCCGCCGCTTAAAAAAACGTTATGACTTGATAATAGCTAACTCGTATTCTTGGCCCCAGATGGCGCTGCTGAAAAGACAAGAGGGGCAAAAAATTCGGCTTGAATCGCTATAGCTCTTTAGGTTGCGGGCTTGTCAACGATAACTGCCATTAGACACAACAGCATTAATTGAAAAATAAATAAGATAAAAAATACTTTTCCGTTCAATATGCTGGGATGGCATATATCATTTTTATATAAAAATTAGACATCACTGTTATGTTAATACTTTTTATAAGGATTTCTGGTAAAAAGTGCATTGAGCGAATGTAGGAAATCAATTTCATGATTTTTATGGAGGATTCAGATATGGATGATAAATGCACGAGGACAATATATATATTATATAAAAAACGGATAGTACCTTTTTTATAAATCATATAAGTTGAGTGAGAAAAGAAAAAATAAGATAACAAGAATTGTTGGTTACAAAAATTAAGCTATCTCAACAAAACAAGAAGAATGGATTTAAAAATTGGCTAAAAGTGTAGAATAGTGTGCCCCTTGCTGCGCCAAGGATGCCAAGTCGCCAACAAAGATGGCGGACAAAATAAACAAACTGTTCCGTGGAACAGTTACGGTTGCCATTTCCCGCCTTTATATTTAAAATGTTTAACTAATTATAATTATTTGTTTAATACTGCCCGGTGCCTTCAGCATCTGTAGAAGGCTTTAACTTTAAAAAATATCCTAGGGCTTCGCTTTCATACGGAGCGGGAATGCAGTAGCTTCGCTAGCAAATTGAACAAATGGACGGTGTGGATTAAGGAATAGTGCATAATAATATTACAAGTAAGAATAAATGATGTTATAGGAACGAATATTATACAGAATTTTTAATATTTAATGTACTTACTTGCTTTATTTAATCTTTTCATAAACACTTCATAACATTCAAAGCATTCTTTCCAAGCCTCATCAACTCATAAAAAAATATTCCAATCCCCCTTCATCCATTCAGAGGTTCGATATAGTGCCTACCATCCCAACTACCAAACATCCACTGCTGTACGATTGCAGACATAATAATATTTCGCGGGAACCAAACGTTGGAACACCAAAAGAATTACGAGAACTGCGAATAATTCCATGGCAGACTTCTTTTAATACGGAAACGCAGACGATTTGCGAATTCGCATAGTGATAATTAAAATGTGAAAACCAAAATTATTTTTGTAAATATTAACACAAAAAATGAAATAAATGTTATTTTAATTAATATTAATTTTATTCTAAACTTTCTTTGTATAATAAATTTTAAATTAAATAAATAAGCAAAATGTAAATAATCTGAAATCGATATTTTAAATATTAAATTTATTATAAAACAGTTGTAGTTCCTGAACAACTCAACTATTGTAAAAAGTAGTAAACAAAACAGAATTAGGGTTACTGTAAGAAAGTTCCGTTGGATTACCATATTGGTGATAAACTCGGGGGCACACCATGCTACACTTTAACCAAAAATTGTTTTGAACAAATATACACAAACAGTTTGTTTTTATATTAATATCCGCATTCA
>JAPMOQ010001908.1:0-36062 GCA_026543055.1 Argiope trifasciata | reverse complement strand
TTACGTAATGGGAGTTTCTAAGAAATTTGTAAGCTTGAGAAGAAATATAAAAAAATAAATATGCAATTATTATTAACATTAGGTGATTGAAAGAAGATTACACTTTAGCAGATGGGATTGATCAAGAAAAATTCAAAGAAAAACTCACTTTTGTTAGAAGATACAACTTCTAAATTTTTAATGATAGATTCAATAATATTAGTTTTGACATTCAATGAACTTGATAATCTATTCCAGAAATCCTTTTCATAATAAGCAAGGATATGAGATATTTGATTTATTAACTTTAATTGGTAATGGCAGTTGCTCACGTTTCAAAATCCTTTCTACCATAAATGATGCACTAAAAATAGATTATTGTTAATATTTATAGCATATGTTATGAAAGGAACGTCATCATTAACAGATAGATGGTTGAATAACATATTTTCATTCTTTTCAATACAAATCCAAAGGGGAAAAAAGATATATTTAATACATTTTTAATTCACTAAAATTAATAAATTCATTCTTGCTGTCATACTTCTGTTTAGAATTTAAGCTTTCAATTAGGAGCGTTCAGATTGAGTTTGTTCTAATCATCACCCCTGTTTTGAAGGATTCTCTCGAATTGAGAATGTTGATGACAAATATGTTGGGCATCCAGGAAAAATACTTGACACAGCATTTTCTTTCAATCTCGGCTTCTTCAAAGGAACAGATAATGTTTCTCTAATATTTTCAATGTAGAAAGTAGTTCTGCAGATCACTTCACCATCTTTAAAATAACTTTCAAGTACCTGAAAAACAACTGAAAAATTGTCTTTCATGTATCATACTTATAAAACTACAGATAAACGTAATTTTTTTGTTCTAAAATTTTTTTAACTGCTGCTTAAAAATCAGTTATTTTCATGCTTTATTCAAAAAATCTGAACGAATTTCAATTCTACTTAAATTTAAATTAACAAACAATTTACATTAATTAACTAATATAAGTTAAATGGTCCGCATTTTACATTAATAAAAAAGTGAAGCTAGGATTGCACTAAAATTAATGCATCTTAAATAAATATTAATTAATCAGAATGACTAATTTTTTTTACAAAAATTAAGACTGTAACTAACACAAATTATAATATTTTACACCTAATCAATAAATTACATTTTAAAAAAAATGGTTTAATTAAACCAAAAATTCAAACAAGATAATATAAATTTTATTGTTTATAAATATTCATACTGATATTTATTCACATTGTACCTTTAAAAATAAAACTCACTGTCATGATTAAAAATACTTAAAGAGATAATGGATGCAACTTTATGAATTTTATGTAATTAAATAATAATCAAAATCGCTTGAGATTCATCGATGAAAATTTTTTATTAATACTTATTTAAACAGAATTTTTATTCCAAAATTATGGATAAGTTAATAACAATCGAATAATTAAAAACTCAAATAAGGAATATCATAAATAAACAAATGATAGTCTAAAAATCAATTTGATTTTCGACACGCAGAAATATAGAGTTTGTATCAATAGATTACAGCTATTTATTCTTATTTCACAAATTTCATTCTTGATCAAACCTACATCATTGGGAGAAGAAATAATATTAATGAAATAATTATAATTTGTTGTTAAAACAGAGCGTCATGAACAAATAGGCCTAACAGTAACACATTCAATCATACTTTAAGTGTACATTGAGGATAATAAAAGAAGTACACTTACTTTCAATTATCTGTATCCTAAACTTGCTTTTGCATCTCATTCATTTAAACATTACACTATCTTGGATCAAAAAATAAATATAAAAATAAGAAAAGAATGAAGTTTTATCTACACCAGTCGTCTTTCGCTTCGCTTTGAAAACGTGTAGATTGAAGATTATTAACCAGCCTGTCAGTGATGGCAAAGCCAGCAGGCCTTATTTCTCGGAGGTCACGCCTGTAGGCCCTGTAGGTACCTGACCCAAATCTAAAAAAGGAAGGCCGTCTCAAGCTGCAGTGAATTATAGTCTGAGTCGCAGAAAAGTAGAGTCTTCAAGGGGGTGGCGAAGCAATGGAGGAGTGCTAATGTTGGGTGAAGCCCAAGCTATTGCTGAACTGAGCATAGTGTAAGCCTTTGTGTTTATTATGGAAGCAGAATCAAGTCCTATGAGTCGGTATTTGGATACAAATAAGCGAGGAGAAAGCGATCATTTTAGCCGTTTGGAGTGATCATAGAGCGAAACTCCGAGGATATCTTCTAATGAAATTTGACTGACCACTTTGTGTGCAGTGGTAGATTATTACTTGTTGCCTACTTGTTGCTGTTGTGAGGTGCTGTGTGCTGTCCCATGTTATTTTCGGCTATGTGTTTTCGTCAGTTCGTGTGTAATAAACGTTGACGTTGCTTCTGAGCCCTGCTGATTGTTTTCATCCCATACACCAACTTTTGCATACAGCTGACCACCTAGACACCACTGAACGAAGCAGTATCGACAGGGCCCATACACCCAATATAAGCAAACTCTATTAACTTTACGGACTTATTAATACTGGCGGAATCTGCAACAATATGATAAGTAGACTATATTATCTAAATGAGATTAATGAAAAAAATTATCTTTACTATACCTTTTTTTTCTAATTCAAGTGCTATAATCTCTGAGCTCTTCTCTTTATTTATAATACATATTTTTATCATCTTTAATTATATACTTCCAAGAAATTTTAAGTGTTATTCTGGAGCAATTGATTAATTGTTTTTGATTATTTTAAGATTAATAAGTTTTCTTTATTTAGTGTCTAAAAAATTCTTTTCGAACTATGTTCCTTAATCAAGTTTCTTTTTTCGAGATTTTTAATCTAAAGTAAAATTAATAATTTCACTTTTAAAAGTATTGTATTTTTTTATATTTAAAAAACTCATTCTTTGTTTAAAAAATTCTAATATGATTATAAACATCTCAATATGGTTTTTTCCCCTTCATGTTAAAAAGGACTGAATAGAAATTTAAAATAATAACACACCATTACCTTTTTCGGAGATAAATTAAAATCTTTTTTCTCTCGAAACTTAAATTGTTCAGATTCTCATTAATTAAAAATTGAAATGAGTAATTTCCTTTTACTATGAATAAAGTTGCGCTTAAATGCTAAATAAAAAAAATTAAATTCAAAACATGATATAAGCAGTTGAATTACTTGATGCATTTCAATTTAAAATTAATCAATTTTATCTTCGTTAATAATAAAGCTGAATGTATATCTATGACTTTTTACATTTATACATAAGAGGAAAAATTGGACTAATTGGTTTAAAACAAACCAACTTTTCAGAGGAATGTGCAACCCTTATCCGCTTCTTCGAAATTTAATATAAAAATTTGTTTCATTATAAAATTATGCAAGAAATACTGTTATTTTTAATGCGACAATTTAGCTGCTGGACAATTTGTTTCATGGAATTTGTTATTCATTACAATAAATCGATGGATTACTTTTTATCATTTATTGTTAATAATAAATAATGTTGCATTAATCATTGTATTTTCTAATTGTTCATTGTTGCATTAATCATAACATAAACACCTTTCCCATATGATAAGTAAAAAATGTGAAATATTACTTGCAATTAAAATACGGATCATGCGGACTATAATATTATCATATGAGTAAATTTATACAACTAAAAGGTTCTATTTAATCAAAGAACAGATAAAATGTAAGGTTATTCGAATAAAAATTATGCATAAGGTATTTTATTAAATACAACCAATACTCCATGTAAAATAATAGACCTACGAAACTAATATGCGAAATAAAGAATTAAGAAAAATAATACCTATGTTTTAATACAGTTTTGGATTGCTGCAAAGTAGAGCATGCCATTAAAATATGATATAAGTGGAATGGGATATTATGGTGTGAATGAATTGGCTCTATAAAAAGATTTCAGGTAATCAATAAACTGTAAGGTTGTAAAATAAAACTTATGCAAACTTATTTATTGAATTAAATGCAACCAATAATTCGTGTAAAATAACAGATCTCCGAAACTATTAGGTCGTTCGGAAAGTCATTTCGTATTTTTGTGTCAAAATGAAAAGAAATTTTCATTTAATGAATAAATTATTTATTAAATTATAAAATTGCCATTCTGGTCTAATACCTTTTGCCATTCTGGTCTAATACCTTTTGCCATTCTGGTCTAATACCTTTTGGTAGTAACATGATTACACGCTCATAAAAGTTTTGGTATTTGCTGTAAAAAAAACTGATCGAGGTGGTTTTTGGCCTCCTCATTTGAAGGAAAAATTTTGCAAATCAGTTCCGGTACTGATGTACTACTGTTAACACATCTTCTCCACACATATTGGCTAATTTATTTCTGGCTTGAACAGCATTTTTACCTTTTATAGCAAAAAAGAAAAAAATGACGAAAATGCTGTTTATTGCTCTCCATATTTAAAAGGGCACCATCCAAAAACTACTGCGAAGAATCAGCTGCACTTTTTCACACTCAAGCCTTACTATATCAGCTCTTAAAACATAAAATGATTTTGCGGTTTAAGTATGAAATTGGGTGCGAAAAATGCAATTAAATCCTTTGTCAGGAAAAAACGAAATTACTTTCCGAACAACCGTAATAGTATTCGCAATAAAGAATAAAGAGTTTTTCCCTTATTTTTTAATACAATTCTAGATTTTGAACAGGCAAGAAACAGCTTGATTTTAAGTCGTCTATGTTATCTCAGTTTCAACTGCTTGAAATCAAGGTAACTTTCAAAAACTTTTATACTTTTTTTTAAAAAATTCAGTAGAATATTTAACCTGTTTTCTTCAATATATACATTACAAACACTTTAACAGATATCTTAATTTTTATATTTTGCTGCCCCTTAAAAATAGATGCACTGCGGTGTGAAATTGATGAAGGAAAAATTTTCTAGGAGTCAGGTATTAAAAATAATTTGAGAAAGGTAAATTTCCTTGAAATGAAATATAGAATCACAAAAGAAAGTTATTAAATTCATAGCTCTTAACTTAAAGATATTTTACCTTGAAAACTTAAGCAAAGAAAGCTCCGAACTCATTCAAAATATTATTAGTACTATTACTTTGCAATTGGTGTTAAAAAAAAATTGCCTTGATGTTGAAGCAACTAGACAGTAACATCAAACCAGGTCCATGATCCCAAACACCTTCAAACAATTAGCACTGCCTCAGGACTCGAGAACAACTGGTCTTTATTGAAACCGGGCAAAATGTTTTCTAATCGAGTCTTTATGAAAGGGGCTTAAAATGCAGCTTCAAGAGGTCAAAGGCATAGAACCACTAAAGGCTGAAGTCTGACTTTGCCTCATGCCTGTATTGCATTTAGCTGAGCATAATGGAATGGCCTTCACGCCTTGGGTGACCCTACCAGGATAATACTCAGTCGACGTACATCGCCCATTCCGCACAGTAACACTCCCCGGCTGCGATGAGGCAGCAATGCAAGCATTTACGACAGTTAAAAAAATTAAATGATACTTAGCATTAGTTAAAAGACTTATCAAAAAGAATGATACAAACTATAATAAAAAATATAATTTCTTTTTTAATGGAATAAAATGTTAGATAAAGCAGGATGTGAACATAATTATTAGTATTAATGAAATAAATCATTGCATAATTTGTATTTTTATTGAATGCAAGTGGAAGCTGACAGAAACTAAATAAACAGTTTTAATTGATCTTAGGTGTATAAATATTTCCTTCGATCTTATTAAAGGATAAACGAGTTTTGTTCAAAAAATTTAACTAATCGCTGATTCCAGACACTATGTCAATATTTTCGGAATGCTAGCTTTCTTTGATATATTCCACTTCCAGCTCCCAGCCTTGTGCGGAAGTAATATCCAAGGAAAAATTAAACAGTTAGTCTTGACACAGTTAAATGATTAACCTTTAAAAATATACTCTTATATTTATGCTTCACTTTATATTTAGTCTTATATTTCTTTTTTCTTCCTTGAATAAAAATTTTGAGGCTTTTCTTTCCTTGAATAAAATTTCAAGTGTAAAAATAATGAATTACTGTGTTCTTCAAAAAACAAGTTTACATCTAATCCATATCTGCTTTTATTGAAAAAAATCGATCCATTCTTTGATAAATATCAATACATTTACACCTCAGGATTCTAATTATCACCTCCCCCCCAAAAAAAAAATTTGTTTCCTTTACCATGTACTAATATATAATTATAAACTATTAGGAAATCTGTTTTCACATTTAACTTCTTTTCTATAAAAATTATTCAAAATAATCAATGATTGACTTTTTTTAAAAGTTTACCATCCAATTAAAATGAAAATATTAAGAACTGAAAAATTTTCATTCATTGTTTACATGAAAACAAATTTTATCATTTTAACTCATTTTTTTACAGTAATATTTAAAATAATTATTGTCAAGCAAAAGCTTTATGTGCTGTTTTAAATATATAATTTTATAGTTCCTGAATTTTAGTTTCAGTTGAATGCAATTCTTGCATCTTCATTTTATTTTCTCCATTAAATGCTCATAATATTAAATAGTATTACTAGTACCAAAACTTTGGGCAAAAAGCTATGGAGAGATAAAAAAGACAATATTTCTAAAACTTTAATCATCATATAAATTTATATTATAATGGTGACCGCCTATGTTTCCTATTGCCTTACAAAACTAAGATACTTATAATACACTTTTTGTAAATCATTTAATATACATTGAAAAGTTATTATTATTTATATAGTTGTTGATTCATTTGACTTAAATGAGATTCGCTCGTCTATATACACAAAACGCTACCTTGTGTGTCTCTGAAATTTCAGTTATTCCTTATTATTGAATGGCGACAAAGAAATGAATGCAAACTATCGTACCGACTTAAAACTACTTCATTGAATTTAAAATGCAATTGCATTTGATCCATAACATCGCTTAAATAATTAATGGAGCTGTTAAGTATTATTTAAAGTATTTTTTGAGAAAGTTCTCTGTCAATCAAAAAGTCTAATCAATCAGATGATATTAAATAAATCATATGGGTGTTAAACAGAACGTGCACAAATTTTAATCGAGTAGGGACAAAAAGGCTTAGCAGTGAACAGATGTTGTTGCAGAATATAGTTATGTATAGTTAGAAAAGAATATAGTTGCTAACTTTTCGGAAATTGAGAATCATATCTTTCAAATAATTATTTTATAAAAATATTATTATTATTATCTTCTTAAAAGTTTAAAAAAAAAAATCTTTCAATTCTAACAATTTTGTTTCTGCATAATTCCTTTATTTTTAATACTTAAAAATTTGTTTTGATCTACGATTTGTTTTTTAATATTCTGATGGAATCCAAACTTTTCCATTCATTAATTCCGAACATCAAGCCATTCAATCGCATATTTTTGCCAGTCTTTAATTCTGTATTATTGAATACTTTTACACTTTAATTTCTAATGCATACAATTTTTAATTTGTCTTAAACTGATTGAATTTAAATCATTTTTGAATCATATCAAAAAGCAAGGTAACTTTTTTTAAATGTACATTCCATATTAGCTATTTAACAATCATTAATCAAGACAAACAATGTGATCACCAAGACAGTCAGTTTTAACCCTTAACTGGAGAGGTTAAATTTTAGGACTTCACTTCAGAGGTGCGGTTTAGGAGACCGCATTTCATTTGCACTAAAATTAATTTTTCTAATAAATGTATTAGTATGTAAAACTATCAACATATTTTGTAGATATTTTACTTATTATATAGATATGTTTTATATGTTTTCAAAATATATTATCATTGGAAAAGTAAATGCGTTGGAAGATACATTTTCTTCTCAAGTTGTATGTTACAATAAAAACATGTTATTTATACTTTTTAAATCATATTTATTTTTCTAGTATATAAAGGTATATAAAAAACTAAATAACGAAAAATTCAACAATTATACGAAAAAAAAATTAATGACAATGGGTAACACTGGCCTCTTTTCAAGGGCTTGTGTGACTTTCACACCATGACTTTTTAGGGCATCTTAAACTTTCAATTCAAGAACTAGTATAAAAGTCAAACTATAAATTATGTATATATCTCTCTTGGTATATGAATACATTTTATAAAATATTTAAAATACATTATCACTAGAAAAGTTAATTTTGTTTGAACATATTTATCGGAATCAGTTGAACACAAACTTTCATCAAAAAACTGTTCTGTACAATCATCCTTATCGCTAAGATCACTTTCTTATTAAAAAGTGTCTAGAGTACTTTTTGATAATATGATGAATAAATTGGATGATATTTCGAGGCCTAAGTTTTAGTGTCATCTGCTGAGCCTTGTTTGTCACTGGGACACTAACATGTAGGGGCGATTTTAGAGAACGTGCTCGAAGAAATAACTAAATTATTTTTCAAAACATCTGCTGAAACCGGTTGGAAAAAATGCTCATGTATCGGAGGTAACAAAAAGGGAAGTTACAAGTAGGTCCATTCAATTGAGCTAAAAATAGAATGGGGGTGCACGAAAGTCAATCACTAATGGTTTCAAGGACCGCAAGTCCCCAATAAAGGGTTACAGAAATTTCCATTCAAACTTTTAGCAACTGAGAATGGACAAATTATCATTTATGAAAATCTAAAGCCAGATACATTTAAGCATCTTTGCCAGTAAGTTTTACAATAGTTTTAAGGCTAAATTTCGGCTTTTATTTAGAAATCGCTCTTCATGATACTGAGAACGCTATTGGTTCAACGAATAACCAATACCTAACAATTAAAGTAATCTTCAATTTCATGGAATCGGTCAACGATAAGTGCAAAATGAATCCACTAGGGAAATGAGATTAGAGTTATTGGGTTAATTAACGACCAGAACAAAACGGAACAGTTAATCCTAAACATATGGATAAATTCGGTTACATTTCAGCTGCTTCTCTTTCACATTCAGTGGCTATGTATTTTGTAACACTTCAACACATAGCTCTAAAGAATTTCTAGGATATAAAGTGACGCTGCGGAATTAAGTTACAGTAAGTTCGTGAGCTTTCAAGGCATATAATTCCAACTGAAGAGTTAATTTCAAAGTTTGAATTGCTGAAAGAGTTTACTGTAATCAGCGAATGAAGAGTTTCGACTTCGAAAGCGTAAATTCAATTAATTTCAAGGAAGTTATTTCATTTTGTACTGGAAAATATTTGTCGAAGGTTAGACGCAGTAAAATTTTGTTCCCATTCTATAAACATTAAAAGCTTGGAACATTAAATATTTACATTATACTAAAGGTGTGCTTGGTTATGTAAACTCTTTGCTGATTTTTTCTTCAATAAAAGAGTTACTACAAATGAATTGAAAGTTTCATTATTAAATTATTGAGCCGTGATATAGAGATGAAGGAGCTATAAAATATTTCAGTAGAAGCAAATAAAATTTCAAAAGTGATTTAAAAAGTATACCTGTAGAAATGCTGTTTACAATTAGTTTTAACTTTTAACAATAAAGCTTTGAATTAAATGTCTGCTTAATTTTAAGGATAAAGAAATTTATAGTTATGTATATGTCAGAACATAAAAAATTCCGGCATTGATAAAATTCTATAAATTATCACAACCGAACATAAAAGCATTTTTTAAATAAATATATAATTAAAAAAGATATTGACAAATCTATTGATAAGTATATTTATATTTCTTAATGTTAAAATTGGTGAATTTATTAATATATGTATGTATGTATATATATATATATAAACAAAATAAGACAACCGAATCAAAATAATCAATAGAAAAAAGTAGTCAATAGAAAAGGAATCCGGCCTGAAAACTTCGTCAGGAGCCACTTTCAAGCAAGGATTCCTAAAAAGGGATTTTTTCTGTGAGGCATCGATGGACAATGGTCAAAAGTATTGACACCTCGTGGCCCGAAAATTCCCCGAATTTATATTCATTTGTATTTTAGTTGTAGCTGCATTTGCGCTCTCTAAATACAATGATTGATTTAAAAACATTTTAATTCTTAAAACTTGTTTAATCAGTAATGATTTTTTAGTTTCGATTCCGGTTTTGGTTTCGTTTCCGCAGTTACTTCTGTTTCGTTTAAATAATTCTTTGAAAATAGTATTGTGGATTTGTTTCATTAATTGGTTCTTATTCATTTACCTTTCATTTTGTGAACTTTTAGCGTTTAATGCTGAATTGAGTTTTAATTTCGATTTCAACCTATTCGGTTTCGTTTTAATTTTGTTGTTCAAGAAATGTGTTTTGATTGTTTTAATAATTTTATGATTGTATATATATATATATATATATATATATATATATATATATATATATATGAAAATTTGCCATCAGAAATAAATAAAATTTCATTGATATTTTAACAATTACACACTTTTATCTGCTTCTCTAACTATAACATTAAATTATTTTCCATATGAAAGTCATTTTGCATTACATATTAATGATTTTAGTTTTTCATTTTTATTAAATTATTTTTTTAATATTGAATAAAACTTAATTGAATCAATTAAATTATTCTTAAACTGAAATGAAATAAAGTAATACTTAGTATTTATTTTTAAATATCATGCAAGGCTCTATTATGTATTTGGATATGGCAGTTAATATTCAGTTTATTTTACAAAAATTAAAATGACTAAATGATTACGTCAAAAAACGTGAAAAATCATACAAATTGAAAATACGGATGGTTTAATTCGCCACTCATGACAAAACTACCGCGTTTCCATTAAAAATATTAATTGTAGACGAATAAATGACTTAAGCCATTTGCACCACCATCTGTCGATACACTGTGAAACTTTTTCTTATTGCATACCGTTCCTTACTTCAAGAGTATTTACAAACTCAATCGATGTATAAATTCTGTAATTCTCATATTAATGTGAAATTCACAAAATGATTACAATTTTTCTGACTAAGTAAATGTTGCTAAGAATCATTACTTAACTAATTAAGTTTTACTTATGCAATTAAATTTCTATATTTATATTTGTTTATTATATTTGGTTATGAAGCAAATCAGTTGAAAATATTACCTGCAATTTAAACAAATCCAATCAAAATACTTCAAGCTTTCATTTTAAATTTATAATGGAATTGAAAATGGATTCGTATAATTACAAACCCAATCAAACATTAATTTACTGAAATAAGTGTACTGTGATTTAATTTTATAAATTTACTCATTGGAAAGCTAAAATTATATAAAATTCCTTTAGTTATTGATTAAAATGAAGAATTAAAGTTTGTAATGAGATAAAACTGGATTAAAATTTACTCTTTTAATCACTTTGTAAGTTGAATCAGCGAATATTATATCTCAAAATTTGATTAAGGTTTAATCAAATCAGCCATCAGTCCACATTTCCTTCAAATGGAGAGATGAAGTTCATTTTTCTTATAAACTATAATTAAATTGACTGAAAGTTTATTAAATCAAATTAATGGAAAATTTGTTTGGGATAAAGATAGTTTCAATGAATATTTCCCCTCTTTGATTTGGAATTGAATAACTACTACCTGCATGTAATTTGTTGTTTCCTGAAGAATTTTGGAGAATGCTTCATGCATCATTGATTGCCCATTAACTTTGCTGAAAGAGATGTCGAGGGTACTTAGCACTCATTTGCAAAAATGGCAAACTTGAGTTTGAATTAAATTCAGAATATATTTAATCATGCCAATAGTAATATTAATCTAGCACTGAAATAAGTTTATTTCAAATTTTATGATGGTATTTCTTTTTTAAAATTTGCCTTTTAGAATTTAATAAACTTAGAATATATTATTATTTATATTTCCTTCCAGGGGTTGCAAATAAAGATTTTGGAAAAGCATTTGTAGCTAATTTTATGGGTTTTATCATTTTATAAATCGCTTTATTAGCCATTATTTTTTACGTGCATCTTTATTTAAATGAATGTAAATATATTTCCATTCGGTACTGATTGTCTTCAAAGCCTTAAATTTTCCCTATCACATTAATTCACCAATTAAAGAAAAGTTAATTAACTATTCTTAGATATCTGATTGTCGGGGGAAGGTATCCCAAAATCCCGCTTATTGACAAAGAGACTCTCAGTGGAGGTTCCCCAAAATTGACGATTAGAAGTTTCTTTATGGTTGTTAGTTTTACCATATTGCTTGGTACAGACATATGTAGGAGTTGGCTACCTCCCATCGATGATAGGACGTACTTCCCATGGATAGTTGTACCGTGGCTGGTAATGGACTCAGTCTAAGTTTCCACCAGTGTTGCTGCCATGGTATTCGCTCATTCCATTTTTCTGTGTGCTTTTTAGTCGGTCAGAGAAGCCGTGATTCTTAACTTGGAACGGATTTTTACAATATTGCTAAGAAAGATAATCACATAGAAAAGCATGTTAGGAAATACCATTTATAACAGATAAATTAACAAGTACACAGTAAAGATAGTTTGAAAAAATCAGTGCAATGATTTTTATTATTCAAAGGGTACAAGAATCGCAGAAATCGTCCAAATTTAAAGCATATTTGACATTGGGGCATTTTATTTAATGACGAACATTCTCAGAAACAATGGGCACTTTCATATAATAGCAACATCAGTTGTATTTCTTATAATGAAAATAATGTCAAAATGTTTTTATTTTTCAATGACCTACAAGACAATTAGAAAAAGGTGATCTATCAGAAGGTGTAGTGAGAAACATCCAAAAAGACAAGCATGTCGAATTCATATACGCCCAAAAAATGATTTTAAATGTCATAAAAGCATTAATGAAATGATTAATTGATATTATAAAGGCTTTCGAATTAATGTTATTATTATATCAAGTTCATATTCAGTGACCTTTAAGGCACTCAGAAAACAATAAGAATGAACAAGTGATTTAATTTTGGATACCACACAGGATCAACATGCCCAGTTCATCTACATCCAAATGATGGTGCAAAAAATCAGTGCATCGAATGTAAGATACACAATGAGATAGATCTCCATTAATTTTTGAAGGACATACGCATCAACGATATGAAGACACCAAGTTGAAACAAAACCTGATGAACATCATTGAACAAGTTGTAATTTGGCGCTTATCTTCTTGGTAATATTTTCCGATAAAATCTCATAGAAATGGTCCATTTCCTTGTTACATCAATTTATATAGTCATGTTAAATCATGTTGAATCCCTAATTGAAATATTCAGGGGCAAACGATGAATGTTCAACTTGGAAAGTAATATATGGTATCTCCTTACAAGTTTTTATATGTTTCTGACCAATCAGTATGCTAACTCATCACTACATCCTTTCAAATTTATACATGGAGTTTTGGTATGCCCTTAATACTTAAGAAGTGTTTCTAAATCAATAAGCATAAAGGGAAGAAATTTTATTTTAATATATTTATATGTGCGATAATAAGTACGTATGAGCGATGTATGTTAAAAGGAATAATGAAAATTATCTACATTTTTGATTTTGAATCTAACACGTATCATCAAAATAATTCTAATGAATGTTAAGATAGCCAACTACGATCGAAAAAATTTTTTTTTCGGAAAATTTGAATTTTTAAAATTATTTAAAACTTCTGAAAACACCTATAAATGAAAAAGTATTTCCCCAACAATAAACCCTTTGGTTCATTTCATTTACCAAGCCATTTAAAAAACCCGCTGAAATTTTTATGTAACTATCTCTATTAGTTTTTGAGATATTATGTTAATGGTGGAAAATTTTTATAAAAATAAAATTTTTCAGAAAATTGAAGACAATTTTTTAAACTAAAAAAATATGTTTTGCTTGAAATTTACCTGGATAATGGGTCAAACCTTCCTTTTCCTAGAAAAGATAAACTGTTTTGGAAAGAGGAAAATCTGAACTATAAGAAATAACAATTAAAACAATTTCGCAGATGTAGTCTATAACCGGTGTTTTCAATGTAGTTGGATACCTTAAGCAAAAATCTGAATTTTAAAATGTTATGTACTTTTTTTCAAATACAAATATCAATAATGATCTTGAGAAAATTTATTTTGTACTAAAATTTACAAGTACAACAATCAATAAATATAAATTAGCAAATTGCCATTCCATTTGCTTTTAAATCAATTTAATCTTGCTTAAATGCCTCATCGTTAAGGTAAAGAGTATAATTTGTAGTTTGTACAGGCTGGTTCAAAACAATTTCTTAAAACTGTACAAGCTGGTGAGAATAAAATCATCAAAAATTTACATCATACGGCAATAAACACGTGAAAAATTCAAAAATAATTATGAAAAAGTAGTAGTCAATCAGAGCCACATATTGCAAGACATTATATTACTCTCCTAATATCTTCTCAACTAAAAATGTAACCATCTTAATTATTAATGTTGCAATGACTATTTTTAATGCTTTTTAACATTTATTTAAAATTATGAAACGGTTTTATTGCATAAGTATTTTTGTTGTTTTGTTCAAAAGTGTAAAATTCTGCAATAATAATCAAATGGTGTCATATCATTATATCATAACATTATATAATCTTGGGATTGGAAAATAAATGACCATTTCGATTTACTTCGATACTAATTTAATAATTCACAAATTCAAATGTCTATTCGTGCTTTTTTTTTTAAAAAATTATTGTTAGGCAAAAATTTACTGAATTGAATTGAATTATTTTTGTTAAATAATAAATTGAAATATCTTAATCCTATAAATATTCCTTTAAAAAAATATATATATATGAAGCATAATTTATTAAAATTTTTCAAGAAGATAGAAAAAGATAAATATTAGATATTCAATAATTTTTGTTATCAAATAAAATATCATGGGACTTTAAATAAAATGTTCTCAAATAATTATATGTGAATTGTTTTTATAGTTCATATAAATCAGAAATATTAGGAAGTTGCAAGTTTATCTAAGTAAACTTTTATCTAAAAAAAATGTCAGTTTAAAGTTTCAAAATTTTCTTATTGCTTTCCTTTATCTTTTTGTTATGTTGTCTTTGAACATGAATATTATCTTTGAAATTTATTTTGAATGTTATCTTTGTTTTGAATGTTTGAATGTTATCTCTGAAATTTATTTTGCAATTTTTTAAATATTTCCATATAATGGTTAAAAAGTATTAATGTGTAGAAAAATTTATTGTGATAAATGAGATATTGTTTTTTTACTTTTCAACTTAAATAAGAATAGTGTATCACGTGAATAAGTATTATACCATTTTCTAAAAATTCACTTAAAGTTATTTGCATATTTTTGAAAATAAAATTCTAAAGGAATTATTTGTGACATTTCAACAAAAGTGTATAGCCATTCCTTAAATCATTTTACGAAGAAATATTTTGAAAAGTCATTGAATTAAGTGAACCTTATACTAATAATTTCTTTTCAAATTTAAAATGTGAAACGAACACAAAAATTATGAAAATTGAATTAATCTAAATATATATACTAAATTTACAAAACACATACGATGTAATAAATGCCTAATGCATATGTTATTCAATGATGAATAAAGGGTGTTTTAAAAAAATCAGAGGTTTTGTTATTTTCTTCAAGTAATTTTTTATATATTGCAGTTATTTAAAAAAGGTTTAAAAGAAATATGTTTGCACTTGCTTAAATAGATCTAAATTAATTATACCTGCCTTTTAAATGTTGATTTCAAAAGGCTATGATTCTATCTTTAACTGGATCAATGATTTTTTTGATAGATACGACACATAACAAGGAGTTTAATTTGGAAATAAAGGCAAGAAGGAAAAGTTTAAAAAATAAAATCACTGTTGAAGATGGAATAAGTGAACAATGTTTTTGATGTATATTAACCACAAAACGGGGAATCAGGTTTTTGGTCAGATTATATATATATCATTTAATCATATTTCCAAATACAGTAGGAATCACCTCATAGTTTATGGATTTAACAAATAAAATAACTTAATATTGTCCATAAATAACATTTCGACACTTGAATTAATTATGGCTTTTGTGATAAAAAATCAAATTTATTAGACAAAAGAATAACAAACAGATATATGATTTCCTCCAATTATTTTCTGTAAAATGAATGATTGAAAAGTGATGCAAATCAGGTCTTTTATTTAGCGTTGTTAATCAAATTTCAAAAATTAGTATTTCCAAGAAGCTATATGAAGACTTTAAATATTTAGAAACAGAAATCATTTTGTCTGACGTAATATAATTTTGTTCTTTTTGATTATATGCAAGTTTCAAGGTCCTTTTGCACTTCGATGTTGGCGCAATGATGACGTTTATAAATAGCTTTGTGGATAGGTTTAAAACTAACAGTGGTACTTAAATTATGCATTGAAAACAGGGAGACACTTGTTATATTATTTGTAGGTACAGACACTTGTATGTACAGGTCAATATTCTAAAGCAATTCTTTATATAGTCGAAACATAAATATTTTTAGATTAGATCAGTATATTTAAGGTAAAAATATAATTTTTACACGATTTTTTTAAAAGAATAACTATAATCTTTCCTAGAATTTTCCCAAAGGGTGATCGATATTAATTAAACTAGTTAATAAAGATAAATATTGAAATTACAATCACGATTGATTATAATAAATATATGACATTTCACGGCATATCATAGTAAAGACTGACAATAAAATAAGAAATTAGTGTAGAAAACCTTTAATGGGATAAAAACATTTAGATTCTTTTGTCACGTATCAAAAATAGTCATTCAATTTATTAATTTCATTTAATCATTAATTAAATAATCATTAATTAATCATTCTCCAAATTCCACAATAATCTTTCGTATTAAATGGAATCTGTCAGATTACGACTCATAGGCCAATTGGTGAGGCTCTAGAGACATATTTAATTTGCACTGTAAAATTGAAATTGATTTTAACAGCTGCGTTCATTGTTCCATTATATCGAAAAAAACATATTTTAAATTGTCTAATTTGTGGAAAACTATATGTATATTCTTCCAACAAATCTAAACATAAAGAATCTTAGACATGCCTTGCAATATTTTTAATTAATATCTATTGAAAATTAAAAGAAATAGACGTATTTACTTACTAATTATGTATAGATTTTAATTATTTAAATTGAGGCAATTCAGGGATAGAAAATACATTTTTCTAAATGTTTAATTAGAAATGCATTTTGTTCTAAATTTATGTTAGGCTTCTAGGAATTTAAAAAATAAGTATTTAAGGTATTATTTTTTTCTTTATTATTTCCTCTTTCATAGAATCTATGTATTTAAATAAATTTGCTGACAAACCTTTAAATACATTTCAGAAAACAAGAGAAAACATAGAACCCAAAGGAAAAGTAATAGCTTAATTGTCATTAATAAGAATCTAACTACTCAGTAAAAAAATACATATATATATAAAAGTTGTTTTATCCGATTATGGAACAATTACTCAAAGATAAATTTAAGCAAACGATTATATCTTTGAGAATAACATTCTTCTTGATATACATAGTTTTTTTTTCATTTTATTAATACTTTAATGTTTAATAATACATGAAGTTTTTTTTGTTTCCGAAATATTAGCTAACAATATTAACCTCTGTTTTTTTTTATTTTTTGCAGTATTATATTTCCTTTTTCATTATGTTCAATTGTTATTGAATTTCAATAAAAAAGAAAAGAACTCGAAATATTAAAACTCTAAAATGTTGTATTTCTCTAAATCAAATTTATTACATTTTCTATAATTATCTAATACTTGAAAATCATTCGCTCCGTAAAATATACGCACAAAAAAACGTGTGTCATGTTTCCAAGTATTGAATGATAAAGAATTTAAAATTTATCTTAAAGTATCTTTCATAACGTATGAAAGATACTTTAATACGTTATATTAAAGATCGTGCGTATGAAACATATTTTAATATAGGTATGTATATAGTTTACTGAGGATAACCTCGAGTTGAGAAGCAGCCCTAGGATTATTTTAAGGTGGACCATTGCAAATTCTATTTCCAATCAGATAACAAGAGGGATGCTTGGAGCAGCGTCTTCTTTTCAAATTTTCGCGGGAACAAGAAGGTATTTTGTTCATGATTTCTAGAATTTTACATTGTCTTCGTCTAAATTTATAGCACACCAAATTGGTAAATCGCTAATATGATTGGAGTTTTTCGTTCTAATTGGGTTTCAGAAATATTGTTTGAATATTGTGAATTTAAAATATAAACTATGGATTGTAGAATTCAACTTTTGTCCAATTTTCTAATTCTAATGTATTATTTGCTGTAAATTTCATTAATTAAAATTGGTAAAAAAGTACGAATCTTGTTAATATGGATGTATGAAATATTAAACGATATTTTCAATACACCACTGTGCTTATGAAAAAACATAAAATAGTGAAATGCTTAAAATCGCCCTTTTAAATACTGAGTACAAGGAGAAATTCAGTGTTCAATCGACAGTGGATTCTATTACACACTTTTAGGAATTTTTTAGTCAGAATAATGAAATTTTTATGCATGTGCATTAAATATAAATACCTCAAACTTCTTTAAAAACATTTTAACACTTAATTTTTTACTATAACATTAGTAATTTTTTTGGAACAAAACTACGCATGATGTTGTACTCCTAGTTAAATGCTAATTTTATAGACATATTTTTAGCACGCTTACTGAATTTTCATAGAAATTCTATGTTTTCCTGAAATAAAATTGACTTTTAATTAGCTAAAAAAACTCGAAACATAAAATCCATATTCCATTTTCTGTGAATATTGATCAACCTTTTTATAAATTTCATTTAATTTCTTCAAAAATTAAGACAACTGATCAAATTTCAAAAAATCTTTAAAGCTAATTATAATATCATTTTCAGTTAAGTCATAAAGGTGTACATTTTCCCCTTTAAACCATCAAAGATTTATTTTATTCAGAAATACATTTTATAACTGTATTTTAATTAAATATGAACATATATTTTGATGAATAAATGATAAAAAACAATATTTCAAAGACCCCTGTAGCAATAATTATAATATTAATAACAAATCCTTTCATCGTGTTTTGTGAAGTAAACAATTTTCATATACAGGAATTTTCTAAAGTAAAATAATAAAGACGAATTATTCAAAGCAACTGTAAAAATAAATAGTTTCAAATAAACAACCATTTTGATTTTCAATTCTAAAAGACAAAACTCACAATGAGACTTTCCTTTATTTAACAATTCAATGAAAACTCATAGAAGTGAATTATATTTTAGTTTTTAAATGGAAACAAGTTTAATTTGAAAGATAACAGTTGATCAGAATTTTTTATAAACAAATGTGTGAATTGATTTTTAATCCTAAGCATTACAGTAAACTTTAGCTCTGATGTAGTGCCCTTACATTCAGTTAAAATGATTACATTTCTTTAATTCAGAAAATATGTGATATGTATGCATTTAAAATAATTACATCATTTTTTAAAAGTCATTGTAATTTTGTACTTTGCTCAAAATGCACTTTTTTTTTTCTTCTTAACTGTTAAAATATTTATTTTATTAAAAAATATATAACTCTAATTGAATATAAACTCATATTTGACGATAAAACGATTAAAATTTCACCCTTTCGTCCATTTTTGCTTATATCAAGTTCCACTGTCTCCTTAACCAGAAATATTATTCAATGTTGCCATATCTTACCCATATATTTTCGAATAAACACATGCATCAAACTAAAGCAGTACCATTCTTCTCCAATGTCAGTATGTAAATCATCATCGCTTCCAGCAATTGAAAATAAGTATGCTGAGTAAATATGATTTCAATGCACTCCCACAACATTTTAGTACATTATAAACATCTCATCATCCAGTTCTCAATAGCATCGTCGAAATAAATGATGTACAAACTCAAAGCTCTCAAACTCTCACCAAACAAAACGTATGCGGATGCATCAAAGCACGGATATATCTGTGGGAGTATTTCTCAAATCACATCACGGTTCGGTAATTATGATATAGAGCTTGGCACACGCTCATTTCCAGAGAATTCTAAGGCCCGACAAATGCTGTGCCTCCTTCCTTCTACGCTATTATCTCCTATGCTATTGAATCGTGAACTGCAAACACGGAATTCCCAATAAAAATGGTATATGTGCTCGGACCAGCAGTTCATCATCAATAACAGAATCATTGGCTCTATTGAGGCATCTCGTTTTAATTTTAAACACTGTTATTGAGAATTTAACACACTATTGCTGGTATAAATTATGTGAGTTTGAGTTATTAATTTCGAGTGTATAGCGACCTTGGGTGTTTTCGTCGTACCAAGTGTAATTAGTTTCTATCTCTAATAATGTAGAGGCTTTCAACCGGGGTAACGCTGTAGTACAGTACTCTGGAGTGCACGGTGTAAAGTTGTTAAACATGTATGTACCATATAATGAAAGTAAAGAATTAATTAACATTTTGTGTTAAATGGCTGGCAATAAATTCTTATTGACTTCCAAAAATAATTTACTTGTGTTTTACAGATTCTTTATTCTAATCAAATCATGGTGAAATTTTAAAATAATTTTTCCCATTTCAGGCTATTTACAAAATGTGATATCATTAAATAAACCTCCTTCACTAATTAGTTTGTTGATTAAATTTTCTATATCTTTATTTTTAATGCAGTTTCTGATTTTAATTTTAAATGGTTTTATTAATTAAAAGCACCATTACTGGCATAAATTGTGTCAGTTGAGTTATTAATTTCGAGTGTAGGGCGACTTTGAGTGTTTTCACCATCCTAAATGCAATTAGTTTCGATCTTTACTTGTGTAGTGGCTTTCATCTAGTGTGGCATCGTAGTATAGTATGGGTTAATACATAGGTTAATATTGCTTACCGAGTGTATTTTATGTAATAAAGTTCTTAATATTTCAATATTCTTAATTTTTTACATTCTTCATAGAACAGTTTGAAGTTTTTTTCCAAACTTGAATTACATTAATATTAATATTCGCATAATGCAAGTCTTATTATCATTTTACACTCTCTAAAAACATTTTTTTCTCACATTCTTACTCAGTTTTGCAAGAATTTTCTCTCTAAAACCACCGAAGTTTAATTTCTATTGCAAGTATTTTGTTCAAATTCCAGTATATAATAATTTCTTAATACCTTCTGCAGTTACTGAATTAGAGAATACGTAATAAATGCATTTAGTTTGCAGTTGTTTTAACAATGCCAAATATTATGTTATTTGTTATTAAAAAACTAATATTTAAAAGTTAGTCAGAAGACGGGCTCCTTTTTAATTTAGAACCGACATTTTATTCATTTATTAACTATTTACAAGAATTTAAACAGTTTTTTTTACAAATTTTCAAAAGAGAAGAATGGTAAAATAAATTTTAAATTATAAAATAGAAGAAAATTCCTCTTTATACTGTCTATTTAAAAAACGACAAATTTTTATAACCCTTTTGATATTTAATTAGTATATTTTAGTTTAATTGAATTCTTCAATCTATTTTATGCTCAAAAAATGCAAAAAATATTATTTTTTACAGCATTTTTGAAAATATGCATCGCTAACGAAGTCACACATTTTAACGCACATCACATGAATCATGCTTAAAAGTGAAGAAAATGATTTTTGTTCATAAAAAAAAACTTTAATCGATGTTTTCATTGCACTATTAATTTTATATAGATGTTTCATCCAAAATTAAAGCAAGGAATATATATGAAGGTTTTCAGTTTAATATTGTCATAATGTCATCAATTCAATAACGCAAATAATTTATCTAAGTATCATCTGACAATAAGCGGTAATTAAAAATCTTAAATACAGTAATTTTCTTGGCTCAGTTTACAGACAAAATTCATACTATTGATTATTTTATTTGCATACGCTCAGATAAATAACGAAAAGATAAAATGAAAATACTTCAGTTTGCTCATCCTAAAAATAAATTCAAAAGATGAATCATAAATTCTAAGTATGATTTAAAAATTTTCAATGTTTCCGATTTTTCACATTTTGATTGTTTTCACAATGTTTGCTGCAGAAAAAAACTAAAAATTCATCAAATTATTTTTAGATAAATATTGAAGGAGAAAATCAGCATTTTACCAACAAATTTAATAATTATACATTAAAAATACAATATTTATTTAAAAACATATTAAACACAAAAATATAAAATACATATACATAAAATATGCATTTTCTATCTAAAAGTTGTGATTATATTTATTAAATCAATTTACATGAGAAAATTTCCTTAAATGTTTTATAAAAAAAAACAAATAAAATATTTGAATGATGCACTTTCATTGGTTTTCAATGCAGTTTCATGGACTTTATCGAAATGAAGCTAAATTAAAATGCAGAAACTTACTTTATTTTAATGTGCTGTCTTCCAATATTTTGAATTATACATAAGTCCTTCAAGAAGTTGTAATGGACCAAAGTATAGAAACACGGATTCACGTAAGTTCATTTTCCGAATATGATTTTCATAGTTAGTAGTTCATTTTTAAAATAGAATTTTAGTGATTCAATTTATTTTCAAAATATGATTTTCATACTCTATTAATTTTTTTTCAAAATATGACTTTCACTATTATATTGAAATATATTAATTATGTATGATTTTAAGTATTATTTAATCAATTCCTAATGAATTATGATTAACTATATATTAGATACATGAGTTATTTCGGTTCCTTTAATCGATAAATGCATACAAAATGTCCTGAATTCTACTAATTAACTATTTTTATTTTCGGATTATATTTAGCTGCTCGTATATTCTTCAAGTCAATAGAATGAAATATTGGAGATAAACTGATCATCAGTGAAATAAAAATGAATACTTAGTATCTGTAATTTAATGATATAGCTCCAAAAGTCTTAGATTTTTGTTGAATGGGCAATAAGCTTCTGTTATTTAAAGGAATGCATCTTTTTCAATACCATTCAAGATTTAATGAACTTCTTTCAGTCTGATAATGTTCTTTAAATGTCGATGGCCCTTTCATAAATTTCGATTGCTTTGCTTCAAACAGAATTTAAAAAAATATCGTTACCAGAGTTAAAAAAATATTAAAAAATTGTTCCTTTAAAATTCCATTTTTCCTTCAAAGAAACGAGACAAGTGCGAACTTAATAATATTTTAAAAATAACTGTGGAAAAATATAACAATAACAATTATTTAATTTTGTTTTTTATATAAAATTATTTATTTATTAAAAGTTATTTGATTTCTTTTTGAAAATATTTGGATAAAACTTCATTTAAAAGTAATATTATTGCATTTTATGAATCAGAAATTTTATTTTCACATTTCAAAATTCTCCATAATGCTTTCAATATTTCTTTAGATACAAGGAACAACTGAAATATTGACATTAAGAATATGGAATCGATTTTTTTTTTAATTTAGCAAAGAAAGGAGTAAAAGACGGAATGGAAGAAAGATAGAAATAATTGAAATTTACGATTACAAATTTCAAAATATCATGTGAGCACATATCTTTGTCTTAAGTTCGAAATTTGATAGTCCCATCATTGTCTCAAAATAGTTTAAACTGGTTAAGGATTTAAACTAATCAAGGAAATTCTTATAAATTCAGAGTATAAATAATTTGGAAATCAAGTTATAACTTTGGTTAACGATAAGGTGACAAATATGACAAATTCTCATTATTCTCAAAACACCCTAAAAAGAAAAATTGATGTTACAAACCCGATAAATTGACTACACATTTTGAGGCTTCAAAAAGCTCAAACCTCATCGTGTTCTTATATGATAAAAAGAAGTTAAAAACTGATTATATTCAAAAAATTTGTCAAATTGATCATGAAAATTCTGAAGTTAGTTAAAAATATATAATAAAAAGCTTACTTTCCCAGGAAAAGATTTTATTAATTTTAAATTAATCGAAATTACTATATAAAATTTTAGTATTTTAAATACATCTCTTACTACGCATGACAAACTCATATGATATTTCATGAGAAATATAAATAAATAATTTGTAACAAAATTAAAAATTTTAATTCTTTTCAAACATTGAAATAATCGTTTACTTAAATATGCACTTTTTTACAATCGAAAGTTAAATGATGTTTATAGAACTCTTTTTATTTGTTAAATTTCTACTCTTCTATAAATGCATTTTCTTCCAATCTATTTGTAGAAAGAAATCAACTCAAATTTCAAAACTCACGACGAAAAATTAAGTTAAATTCAGGGTAATAGTCTACAAAATAAACATAAAATAATAATATTAAGGAAATTTAAGTAAAATAACCAAATAATAGCAAATAAAATTCATAACCTTGCCATATGGGATTGAATCAAATCATGTCATTCTTTATGATAGCTCTCAGAAATATTGTTACAAAAGTATCCTTTAAAAATTTAAAGGTAAATATAAAGTCATTTTTAAGGCAGAAGTCTAATAATCGAATACTTTTTTTTCAGAATTAAGATAAATTAAAAAATTTTACTTTTTATCGATTTATTTCATTTTCATTGAAATTTAATAAAATTTAAAGTCTTTACATTTTTGCATGTATTTATTTAAGAGATATATTAATAATAATATTTATGTGAAATATTAATGTATTCATTTCTAGAAAGAAAAAAAGATTGGCAGCGATACCCTTGATGATTTATTTTGTATAACTGTAATATTTATGTGTTATGGTTCCTTAATTTTAGTAGCAACTCAGCAATTAACTTGTAATTGGTGACATACTGTTGTCTATAAATAGTCTCAAAATATTTTAAAATTTATAATCAACTAAAATTTCACGAAACGAGAAATCTTCTTTTCAATAACATTATCAATAACGAAACATCTCAAACGCGGAAAGAAAATATTGTGTGTGCATGAGGCTCTTTTATATCATAATAAAATTCCTTTCCTTTTTATTAAATGTGATTGATCAAATACATCTAATAAAAAGGAAAGGAAGTATTTTATTAAATGTGATTAATAAAAATGTGATGAGACGAGTACTTTGTTCAATATATACCTTAGGGTTACATAGGTTTCGAAATAGTAGGATTCACTAAAAAACCCAGAACATGTCTGAATATACATTTGCTTAATGTATGTCAGATCAGTTGGACCTCTTTAATATACCTAATCCTTAAGAATAGGGGTTTGGAGGGATACATGATTTCTTTTATTCTTAAAAAAAAATTATTCATTCCAACATTATGTGCCGCACAAATACGGATGGTTTTGGGAGTCTGAATTATAGTTCATTTTAAATTATTAATTTAATTTAATGTAGACAATATTGAATAGAGTTAAATTCTAGTTTTTGATTAAGAAAATATTTTGGCAGAATTAAGTGCAGTTATTTTGTTCAACCAGTAAAAAGATAGTAATAAATATGTAGTAATAGATATAATAAGATGAATAATATGTAGTAAAGATAGTAATAAATATGTTACTGATATATTTCAGACTCTTTGTTGATTCCAATTCCCACAAATGCTTTATCACGAGTCTCCTTTTTGTTTACTTGGTAAAAGTCAGATTTAAAATTTAGGAAAATCCCTCAATACTTGAAAATTAAATTACCTATGATGCTATTTTGAAAATTTAATTCTTGCATTTATTTTCGTCTAAGATGGGAAATTATATCATATATAGAAAATATAGTCACAAGAAAAGTAATTACAGTAAAAAGTTCAGCAAGTTCCGCAGTATCAGATACATATTCGTTAATATATCAGCAATATAATTGGAGACGGAGTCCTGGCACAGGGGTAGCCCGTCTTCCCCGTGATCTGGCGTCCCGGTTCGGGCATGGTTGTTACTCTGTGTTCTGTCTGTGAGGCGTGTGAATGTGCCCCCCTGTAAAAAGGGGTTGTGCAAGAGAATGGGTGTGTCATCTTCATTTGAGCTAGAAGTCAGACTTCTACCCTCTGGGTGCTCAGGGGTCTTTACCCTCAGAAGCTACTGCACCCCCTTTCCGTGGAAACACGGACACGACATCATCATCATCATCAATATAATTGGATTAATTATAAGTCTTTATCAAAATTTAGTTACACTGTGGCTAAAAGAAAGAGTTATAAGCCTCAATAATTCAAAAAAGTGCAATGCGCTCAAGTAAAGTCTGTCTTAATCTTTTAATTCTTTTAATGTATTACGGTTACATTTATTTTGATTATAGATAATATATTCATTCACACTGTTGATAGTAATTGAGTTTTCTTGTAATAATCACTAGGGACTATACAAAATTCATCCAAATGAGCTATTAAATTTTTTGTGATGTAGTTTGGGATTCAAATAGATTAGAGGACCATGAGTAATTCGCAATATTTCTCAAATAAATCGTATTACATCAATTTGCAGTTTACGCAATATTAAAATTTATCCTTCTATTTGCATTTTATTTTAGATAATATAAAAGTAGTACTGAAATAATTTATGATGAGATAAGATTAGAATAACATGGTGTATTTTCAGTAGGAGTCTCATCAATTATCTTATCATCTTATATCTCTTCCAATTAATTCTTTAATTCTCAATGTATTTTGATTAATAAACAGTTTCTCTCTGTTTTCAAATATATTTTCTGAAGTTTTTTTAGGTTATTAGCTTCACTTTCCCTTTCCTTTTTCAATCTTATTGGTCGTCAATTTTTCATCAAGTTGAATATAACTTTTGTTTCTGATAACCTACAGTTAATCAGTTTTAATCTACAGATTACTTTGATCATTATTATTGACTTGATTTAATTCAATAAATTTATATAAAAATCGCACAATTTTTAAATCCAATATTATCCATATTGAGGATTAATTGCGAAAGAAAGTCATATTAACAAAAGCAACATTTCAAACGATATTGAATAAAAAAGAAACGTGCCTGTTTAATTTTAGTTTTAGATATATTTGTGTTCCTTTAGAAGGCAATTTTAAGATAATCTTTCCAATTTAAAGATATGCAAGCTCGGACTTTTTTATTCAATACCACCCATATTAATGATTAATAGTGAACAAAAAACATTGACAAAAACAGGATATCAAACATTTTTCAACAAAAAAACAAACTTATTTGTTCAATTTTCAGTTATATTTAAGTTCTTTTAAAGCAATACAAGGGCTATTTTAAGATATTTTGTGCAATTTCAAGCCTGGTCAGATGAAGACAACGATTATAAAAAACAAGCTTGGAAATTATAAAACCGCAGATTATTAATTCGATTTCCAGATCAAGGCCTAAAGAATAAATCTTAGTCAAATTCCCTTAAGTTATGCTGAAATCCAAAAATTAAAGAAACCTTGAGTCCTAAATTTATATTAGGACTTGGTCAAATTCCTTTAAAATTTCAGTCCTAATTTTGTATTAGAAAAATAGGAGGAAATAAAGACATATTTAAAAAGAGTCTATTTAAAAGTTTTTAAATACAAAAACATTAAAATACATGGATTAATTTCAATTATTTCAATTACTTCAAAAACAAATGTTAAAAAATGAACATTTCATTACTGAAAGCACTATTACTTTAAACCATGCTATTGGACAGAAATGCATTTGAAATTTAATAATACATCTTAACTTGTTAACAAAGCAAGAAAAAAACTCTGAAATAACATCTATGAAGTCCAGGAAGTGATGGATAACTATTATCAGACGAGGCGACCCCTAGGAAAAAATAAATTAATACATGTGCTATTATTTTTTGTCTCTAATACAGATCTTGTTCTAAAAATGAAGGTTCATGGTGGCTCACAAGAGAAATATTAAATTGTTTTTTCTATTAATTGACATTTCTATTAAGTTTTGTCTTTTCCTAGTGTAAAAGGAAATAAAAATAAAAATATGGGATTTTAACTATGAAAATTCTATAAGTATGTTGGTGGTTCGGAATATGAAATAGATGTAAACGAGAAGATTTAAAACGAGACAAATAGAAAATATATTAAGTTCATTTTATTTATTTCAACTATTGAAGTAGTTCACCAACGTTCATAATTTTCCCCAAACTTTTAACAGTTCACTTTAGAAATTAGAGTTGAAATCTTAATAATAATTTCATTCAATGGTTTCAGATTTTGGTTTTAATATATCCGTAAAGAAATCACAAATAAAGTTAAATTCACTCATAACCTTTGATTCAAATGCATTTATAATGTAAAACAATTTTATAATTTAGAAATCTAATATAAAAACACACTTCAGTGAATCATGAAGGTGAAGATAATTTGGAAATAAAAACAATTAAATCATACTTTTTTTAAGTACAATCCATTTTTTGCACTTTTTTTAAAATGAGCATTTTTTGCAAAAATTGAAGAATTAAAAGGAATAACTTCACTTGAAGAATTCAATTACTTGTGTTTGAATGATAAAGTTCAAAGGAGGAATTGGATTGGAATGAGACTAGAATATTATCTCAGGTAACCTTTAAAACACGACAACAAGGAACTTTTATTGTTTTCTCAAGAACCTTTTTTTTATTTTGATCAATTAAGAAAAGTTGTTATATGCGTTTAGTGTTTCGCATCATTTTAGATGTTTCCTTGAGAGCCTTCCTTCCTCCATTAAAATGATTCCTTGAGGAACTAAGTTTTGAGATAAGAAGGTACGATTGAAAGTAATTAAAAAAATTATAAATTAAAAAATAATGACAAAAATGTAGAGAAGTGCCGTAACTAAATTCATTAGGTAATGATGCTCTTCAAGGAATAAAACCTACTTAATAAATTTTCTTTATTATTGATATGTAAAAGTTCGTTTTGCCTTATGTTCTCCACTGTTCAATTCTCTTGTACTACTACAGAACTAGCGAATTGTTGCTCCTTAATTAAATTTTACATCTGTCACAATTCACATGAGATAAAATTAGGTAAATAACCTGGATGTGAAACTGTTAGAATGTGGAATTTTCACAAATAATTTAATGAAGCAGGACTTGTAAAACAATATATTAACGTGATTATACATGCACTATTTGACCTTCCGAAGATCTTATGGCATATATCTCATATTTTTATGTAGATATTAAAACTTATTCTTCCTTAGCGACTTCTTATTAATGACCTACTGACTATGATAAAAGGTATATTAGTTATCAGAATCAACAACAACATGGTGTATCTTCTCCTCAACAAATTCTAGATGTCAGTAATCAAAAGCAATGCTTATGCTCTTAATGCATTTAAGCCATTCTGACTTGTCAGCAAAATTATACCTCATTCTAGATAAGAAATTAGACCTTGACGATGACTAATTCTTTGGAATTAAAAAATATTTCTAAAATGCTGTATAACCCTGAAAATGGTACTATATTTGCATTTATAAATGTGCTATTAACAGCACGATGCTTAAACAAAAAGACCATTATAAAATGGATAAGAATTTGCAAAATTAATTAATGTGAGAAAGAATTAAATATAATTCTAAAGCAATTGATATTTTTACAGTAAATTCTTTTTAATGCGTTATTTTTATAGTAAACCAGTGATTCTCAACCTGTGGGGCGCGCCCCCCTAGGGGGGCGTGAGCATACTAATGGGGGGGCGCGAGCATATCCAAGAGAAAATGTTATTTAAAAAAACGAAACGAACGAAACACACGAACATACAAAACGAAATACATTTTGACATATTTAATAATTAACTTATTAAATTAAAACATCTTACTAAATTAAAAACAAATTTAATAATTATTAGTGACTTCCTTGGGCATGTCTTGCAGAGCAAAGTTTTTCGAAGGAGGGTTTAATATTAGAAATAGACACTCTCAGTTCTTTTTCTATATTTAGCTAAGATCTATAATTTGTCTTCAATTAAGCTACCGCAGAAAATCCAGTTTCACAAAGGTAAGATGTTGAAAATGGTAGTAGAATGTGAAATGCCCTTGTTTTTAGTGCAGAAAACTCATCATTCACCCCTGCTCAAAATTCAAAGAGGGATTTATTATTAAACTAGCCGCCTTTGACGACCAGCTGGTTCGCCATGAGTAATGCGTTCTAAAATTTTCAATCAAATTACATATTCATTAGCCTTGAAGTAATTCCGGGCATTGATTGGCCTGAAATTAATATTTTCTTTAACATGAGGATGGAAAGTTCTAAAAGAACACGTTTTCCTAATAATATTCTTTAATTTTATAAATGAATCAGTTTTAATTATTGATTTAGAAGACTGATTAATGTAGCAACTTTTATTTAAAATATTAATAAAAATATTTTGCAAAATATGGATCACAGAGCAAAGTATGAAGAAATCTAAAACTCATTATTCATAAATACATTGTTTGACTCAAGTCATATAAAATATAATTATTTAATTCATTTAGATGAAATTAATAATATTAAACAATATAAATGTCTGTAAATAATCTTTTACAAATTGGCCATTGCACTGGAATTTGAATGCATATCCTGTATAAATTCAATCCTGTATAAATAAAGATAATTTATTGAATTAATGATTTAAATATTGCAAACGATCATAGAATCCTTTGCCTTGCATTTATTATTTTAGAAAACATCCCATTTTATATTTATTTTATTTTATCCAGTCACGTGATAAAAGTTGCATTTCTTTAGATTTATTTGCGATGATATATATATTTTTTAATTTGAACTTCCGTCATTGTTTTCTTTTATTTTATCCAGTCACGTGCTAAAAAGAACATGGTTAAAATATTTATTTGAAAATTATTATTTCGTTAAAAATAGAAGCTTAAGTTATACATTAAAACACTGATACCATTAGAAAGCTAATTTTTTAATCTTTAAATTGATGTAAAAATCATGTTTGTGCGATAATATTTTCGGAAGTTATAGCTGAAAAACGTCGAAATTTCGCTTAAATTTTAATTAATTCAAATTCTAATTAAAAATTCGAAAAAAGGGCTCCGAGGTCCGAAAAAAGGGCTGCACATTTCCGATCGCCAATGTTTACATGTACCAAATTTGGTAGCTGTAGGTCCAACGGTCTGGCCTGTAGAGCGCCAACACACACACACACACACACATTGAGCTTTATTATAAGTATAGATATAGACTGTCTTTTGGTTTCGCCGCTTGCCGTGAAGCCTATGAAGTTTTCTTCCTCTTCTATTGAGAGTCCTTCTGGAGTATTTTGAAATGGATCCCTCACCACTTGTAATTTGATATCAGTTTGTCGTTGTTCTTCAACCTTCTAAGTTTTAATACAATCATTCAAATTTGCAAACATTGTTAAGTTTTCTGGCTTTAAATTTCTGCTCCACAATTCTAAATTCTTACAAAAAGCATTAACTTTATCACTCATATCCAATATATGTGTATTTGCTCCTTGCAGTTGAAGATTCATTATTTAATTTCTCGAATATGTCGACCATGTAGGTCAATTTCATCACAAATAAACTATCGCGAAAATTCTCAGCTTCCGGTCTGTTTTCCTCATCTAGGAAAACAGCGATTTCTTCTCTTAATTCATAAACACGTTGCAAAAATTTCTTTCGTGATAACCATCTTGCCTCGCAATAAAATAGTAACGCTGAATGTACTGCACCCATGTCTTTACAAAATGCGGAAAATATTCTTGATTTAAGGGGTCTCATTTTTATATAATTTACTACGGTTACAACCGTAATTAACACAAAATTCAACCCATTACTCATTTCTTTGGAAGCCAAAGCTTCTCTGTGAATCATGCAATGTGTCCAGACGCACTGTGGTGATTTTTGTTTCACAATTGCTTGAATACTTTGGAATCTTCCAGACATATAACGAGCACTATCGGTGCATATTTTGACGCAGTTTTTCCATTCTATGTTTGAATCATTCATAAAATCATTTAAGGTAGCAAATAATGCGAGTGCTGTTGCTTTGAGCTCTATTGGTTTGAAGAAAAGTAATTCTTCTACTACTGACAAATCATCACAAAATCTAACATAGGCAATGGAATGAGCATCTTTATTACTATCTGTTGCTTCATCGAGTTGTATTGAAAACAATTTGTCACGTAACTTCGACAAAAGCTGACACTCTACATCTTCAACTATATCAGCAATTCGACGGGCAACAGTATCATTTGAAAGAGGTATAGACTGAAATTGCTTTGCAAAATTATCTCCAAACATAATTTCTACAATCTCAATTGCGGCTGGCAAAATAAGCTCTTGACCAATGGTGTGAGGCTTTTTACATATGGCTATTTTATATGAAACTTTGTAAGAGGCAATTAAAGCTTTTTCATTTACAAAATTTTTTTAAACAACGATTTTTGCTTTTCATATGATTTTAATTTTAATTCGAAGAATTCTCTGGGTTTGTTTACGCACTCACTATGAAGCGTTCCCAAATGTCGTTTAAGTTTATTAGGTTTCATGCTGTCTGCCTCCAGCATTTTTGAGCAAATGATACACAGGGGCCTTTCTTCTTCATTTACTTCAGTACTAGTGAACCCAAAATTTAAGTATTCTTGAGAATATTTTCTTGATTTTATTTTCGGAACCACGCTCGTCTGTGTACTTGTTGATCGTCTAATGCTCGCTTACTCCCGCTTAAAAATTTATCAATGATTCTGCATAAGTATGCTGCCGTGAATATTTAATACGGTGAATTGAAATTACACGAAAATATATTTAACATACACATTCACAATTGATTCAATAGCGATAGAAAGATCGAATCGAATGAAATTGTCTGGAATTGAAATTGGCGTCATAGAACTTTCTCCTTCTCCCTACGAGAAAAAATTTGTACACAGCTGCGCATGTTTCTAACTTAACTTTTAAGCTGACCAGACAAATTCCAGGCAAATCGAAACTTCTCGCAAAACCGTGAGAATGCCCGACATGGCGGGACGCAAAAGTAATAAAAAGGCATACGATTCTTGTTTTTTCAATGCTGAGGATCGCTGCTGCAAAATGTCAATAAATTTCTGTATTCTTGGTAATTTGTAAAGTTTAAAATTAAGGTTGTAGTGTTGGTTTAGGGCCAAAATACTCAAAATACATTATTGTATACATTTTATTGTATGCGGTTGGGAGGGGTGGGGGGTCGCGAGGAAAATTATGATTGAAAATTGGGCCGTAAATACTAAAAGGTTGAGAAACACTGTAGTAAACCCTTTTTAATGCTTTAAAAAAACACAGGTACAACTTTAGATCAAAGTAAATAATATGTTAAATTCACTCAGATATTTCTTTAATAATTAGTTGAAAACTCATCATATAAAATCAGCATATAAAAACTTTTACATTCTTATATCGATACATATAGATATCTAAAATATAAAACAATATACAATATACACTCATTAACAGGTTTCTGAAAATCGACACATAAATTGAGAAAATACAAATAATTTATATTCCCGACTCTATACATACAACAACATATCATATAAAAGTATTTTAATTGCTTTTTATACTTTTGTTCGCTATTTATCATAAATGGTTTATTGAAATTCAACATATATATTGAAATTCAACATATATTATTGAAATTCAACAACAGAATATAAAAACCATCTACGTTTTAAAATTAATGCATATAACTGCTTACCATGTAAATAGGCATCATGTAAATAATCAGTATAGAAGTATTTTAATAGTTTTTATACCACTATAGAATTTTCGTCACATACCGTTTTTTTTTTTTTTTTATAAGACCAAAATATAAAATATGGTTTATAAGACCAAAATATAAAATGAAATTTCACTTTTTATAATCAATACATATAATTACTTATCATGCAAAATAATACAAGCACTTTAATGCTTTTTAAGCTGCTATATACTATTTATCATAAACTTCTCATTAAAACTCGATACATAAGATCAGAATATAAAACCTTTCCACATTTTAAAATCGAAACATGCAGTTATTTTTCATGTAAAACAATATAAGAGCATTTTAATTGCTTTTTTAACTATTTTATATAATTTAGCATAAACTGTTAATTGAATATCGACTTATAAGAGCATGGTATAAAAAGCACGCATTTCAAAATCAACGCATATGGCTATTTCTCATTAAAACAATACCCAAGGATTTCCATTGCTTTTTATACTTCTGTGTTTTATTTATCATAAATTCTTCATAGATAATCGACATATAAGGTCAGAATATAAAAAAGCATTCACATTTCAAAACCAATGCATAAAGATATTTATCATACAAAACAATTCACAAGTTTTTTAATTACTTTTTATGCTACCGTAGACAGGCTGTTAGAAAATGTTTAACAAATTAAGCTAGTCATTAAAAGTTCTCCAATTTATACCATCCTGTAATACTCGATTTTAAAAATTGATACCCGGATAAGACGAAACCAAAGGACAAAAGTTTGGAACTTAATGAAATTTATGTTATCCGCAGCGTATCGATTTCCATTTAATGGGATATTAATCACCCTCAATAATGATATAATGATAAAGCGTGTACACTTCATTTTCCCCCACTTTTCAAAACAGTAAAAATCATCTCCCTCTATTCATTCGTCTTTAAGCACACCTCTTTAAATATTAATTTCGAAATTTTCTTCTAATAGTTTGTTAACGAAGTATCTAAATCTTTGTCTCGAGCTGATAATGTTAACTCTAAGTTATTTTGAATTACTTTATTTTTAAAGGATTTTCTTTCTCATTTTAATGTAGGATCTCGTCGATAATTATATTTCTAAAAAGATTTGTGAGATTTCATTTCAAGATCTAAAAGTATATGTACAATGTTTATTTTACTAGGTGCTCAACGTATCATTTCCAAGCTTTTAGAGAAAAGTATTAAATCAAATAAATTCTCAAATGGATCAAAAATTTACTTTTATGTTGTAAAGAATTGCATTTGATGTTGAGGTGTAGTCAAAGTCATTATGCTGTACTGTTTGTTGAAGAAGTTTTCTTGAACTCCAATCACAACATTAGGCAAGACAGAATAATTTTAGTTGCAGAGCTTAAACATAGCAATATTAAAAGCTTACAAACACTAGGTAAAGATATTATAAAGTTATTTACTGAGTTTAAAACATACCAATATTAAAATCTTTCAAGCTGAACTTACACAGTTGTGAAGACCTGGTTAGGCCAAAAGTAGAAAAAGGAAAAATGTGAAGAAACATTACAGTTCTTTAGTCCCATAGGGATCCCTACGCCTTGTTTACGTCACCTTTAGTCATTATGATTGGCCTGATATAGTTGATTTTGATAAACATTCGAATCATGGCAGACATTCGCATCAATTATTTGAGTCAGTATTGATAAAAAACTATGAATTTTAAATACTAGTATAATTTCCGTTCCTACTAACTATGTCTTTTAAAATAATTGTGACACAACAACATATAAAAAACATGTTCATCTCTTCACCAACTGACAGAGAGATACAGATTTTACTAGAATTATTTAAGTCAAATTATAATCATAGATATAATCCAGAATCCAGTAATACAAAATCATAATTCCAGAAACACAATTACTACTGGAAATTAAATGTGAATCAATTGGTGAAAAAACATTATTTTATTATAAAACAAAGTTTCTATTTAGAAACGAGATAAAATGGCCACTCCGTTACTTTTTGAGTAATCCACAGGCAAACGGGTTGTCTTGTAAAAAAATTTTTAAGTTCAGGAAGGTTACAAAAAATAGCGGCTATTGAAAAACTCGAATTTAAAATTTTTGATGATGACAATGCTTTTTCCTTTTATGCTTTATGTGGGAAATGTACGAATTCGGCTAGAATTAAAAGGAAAATCATGAAATTAAATTATAAGTACATAAATACTAAATTGTTATTTGTTAATACCTCAAGCAAGATAAATGTATTAATTTTAATATTATTCTTTTTCACTGACAAAATATGCTGAGATAAATTACTTAATTGTCATTATATTTAATAAATTATAATTTTTTTGTTTCATTATTTTGTTTATATTTTAGTAACCATTTAACTGAAAATTAATTTATAAATTAAAATTACCGTTTATATTTTTTGCTTGCAAATTATGATGCTCTACCGTTTTAACATAACCATATCTATAGCATTCACTATAAAATCAATTTTTTTATATTTTTTTGGTTTTGTAAAAAGTGAAACATTTATATTTAAA
>JAPMOQ010001904.1:12442-39743 GCA_026543055.1 Argiope trifasciata | reverse complement strand
AGAAAATGGTTTACTTCAATAAACAAATTAAGTATAAAGTTATGAAACAATCGAATTAAAATAGTAAGCTGAAATAGATAAATTAATTCAATCACACATTACTTAAATTAGTTAATTAAGTTTTAATTAAAATTAATAAATTTAATATTCAATATTAATTAATAATTGTTGATTAATAATATGATTGAAATAACATATATTTGGAACAGATATTTAAAAATAACAATAGCAAAATTATTTGTTATTGAAAAAACCGTGGATTATGCATCTCTACTTATCACACGGTGAAATGTCGCCAGCCCTTTTCCGTTTCTACCCTCAAAAACCGGTCAAGCAAGTTTCATAATCGACAACTTATTCGAACAAGTTCGAAAATGTTATCGAAAATATTGTCCGCGAACGAATTTCAACAAATCATGTGAAACTTTTAAGTGATGTCACACAAGTGACGTCACTTTCCTTGTCGTTTGCTGAGGGAAAGCGCCGAAAATATTTTGCATTGTGATAAGGCCTTTAGATGGCTGGGCGAAAGCAACTATCTTTTCGAGATAAACTGAAAGTTATCAATGATATTGATGAGGGAATGAAGCAGATTGATGCGGCTAAGAAACATGGATTATCGCAATCTACTGTTGCAACCTTCCTAAAGAAGAGAAAGCAAATCGAAGATGCTGTAACTTCAAATGAAATTAACCCAGAGCGAAAACGACTGAAGGTTGCGACAAATGAAAACATTGATGCTGCTGTTTTAAAATGGTTTCAAGAGATGAGAGCAACAAATGTCCCAATAAATGGACCTTTATTATGTGCAAAAGCATGGAAATTTGCAGCAATGCTAGGGAACGAAACTTTCAAAGCTAGCAATGGTTGGTTAATGTGTTTTCGAGATCGTCATGGAATAACTTTCCAAGAAGTTCACGGAGAGAAAAAGTCAGCCCCGATAAACGATGCAAATGAATGGCGGCAAAACAAGATGAAAGAAATCTTAGAAAAGTATGCTCCAGAAGACATTTATAATGCAGATGAAGCTGGGCTGTTTTTCCAACTCCTACCCGATCGAACATTGGCATTCAAGGGTGAAAAGTGTTATGTAGGGAAGAAATCAAAGCAGAGACTAACTGTTCTTCTGTGTACAAATAGCACAGGAACGCATAGAATACAACCTCTCGTCATTGGTAAATCATTGAAGCCAAGGTGCTTTAAGAACGTGAAAAGTCTTCCCGTGGAGTATAAAGCAAATAAGAAGGCTTGGATGACGTCTAAACTTTTTCCGAATGGTTACAGAAGTTAGACAATGAAATGAAGAAAAAGAAAAAAATCGTTTTGTTGATAGATAACTGCGGTGCTCACACGTCATTTCCAAAGCTACAAAATATCGAAATAGCTTTTTTCCCTGCCAATTGCACTTCAATTTTACAGCCACTTGATATGGGCATAATTAAGTGCTTCAAAGGATATTACAGAAAACGGTTGGTGGACTCCATACTTGTAAACTTTGAAAATAAAGTAGAAGACCCTTTCAAAGCTGTAAATGTCAAGGAAGCGTGTCACAATATTGCTGGAAGTTGGTGGGAAGTAACAGAAAAAACCATTCGGAATTGCTGGAAAAAGGCCGGTCTTTGTGTTATGGAAGATAAGAAATCTGATAATGATGAAAATTCCATAGACAATGATCTCTCAGATGATCAAGAATGTGTTTGGCACATCAAAAAATCCGTATCCCAACTTGAGGAAACAAGCGGTAAAAAGTTTGGAATTAGTATAGAAGACTATTTAACAGCAGATGATCTTATGGTTTTCGCAGCAGTTACTGATGAAAATATTCTCTCTGAAATTACTGATGAGATAGGAAACAATGATGAAGATGATATTGATGATGATGATAATACAGGTCCATCGCAGTCCTTATTGTCATCCCAGGAAGCTCTTCAATCCGTGAATTCTCAACGGACATATTTTTCAAGCCTTCCGTCGACAAATGAAGAATATTTTCGTGCGCTAGACTCAATGCATACAGTATTGGTGAACTTAACAGTTAAAAAAATTAATAAACAAACAAAAATATTGGATTATTTTCAATAAAAAGTGTTTTCAGGTATGTGAATATTTCTGTGCTTATTTTCTGAATTTATCTTATTTATTTATTTATTTTAGTATTTAAACCACTATTATTAGTATTTTACAAATTAATTTCTTCTAAATATAGACTTAAAATAATAATAATAAAAAAAACTCTTATTAAATGCTCAAAATATGTGGGCCCTCGATATAACAATATGCCTCTCTACAACAATATATTTATTTGGTCCCTAAAATATTGTTGTAACGAAATTTCACTGTATTACTATTTTGTCACCTAGGAACGTATCCCTTATGATCCCATATAAATGACCATTCCGTATTCACGGTTGCTGTATTCGTGGCATATTTATGGAACATATGCCCTGCAAATAAAGAGCCTTTACTGTATTCTTATGTGCAATGAATGAGTGTCATTGAAAACTTTGTCTGAATCATACTTTCAAAATTAGTTTTATATTAAGGTATTTTTAAACCTCTGTATCTGATATTTTTATTATTTCAATGCATTTGTTTGCATTTTCTCCTAAATTACTAATTTTTTTCAATATAGGCCCTTCGAGAAGCTGGCATTCCGAAATCTCCTGTACCAGCTTATGCTCTTTTTGTACAATCTCAGGCCAAGGAAAAAGATATAAAAGATGCAGCTGTAAATGTGGCTTTTTTTTAAATATTACTTTTATTTATAAAATTTGTTTATAAAAATTATTATAATTTAAAAAAAGCCCTTTTTCGAATTTTTAATTAGAATTTGAATTAATTAAAATTTAAGCGAAATTTCGACGTTTTTCCGCTATAACTTCCGAAAATATTATTGCACAAACATGTTTTTTTATATCAGTTTAAAGATTTAAAAAAAATTAGCTTTCTAACGGTATCAGTGTTTTAATGTATAACTTAAGCTTCTATTTTTAACGAATTTTTAAAGAAATATTTTAACCATGTTTTTAGCACGTGACTGGATAAAATAAAAGAATGCCGGAAGTTCGAATTAAAAAAAAACTATCATCGCAAAATAAATCTAAAGAAATACAACTTTTAGCGCGTGACTAGATAAAATAAAAGAAATATAAAATGTGATATTTTCTAAAGAAATAAATGCAAAGCAAAGAATTCTATAATCGTTTTCAATATCTAAATAGTTAATTCAACAAATCTTTATTTTCGGTAAACCTGATTGAATTTAGACAGGATAGGCATTGAATCCCGACTTAATTGCATATTTCCATTATCGTTTGCAATATCTGTATCTTTAATTCAATTTTTTTCATTATAAATTGTGATAGTTTCTAAAAAATAAATGCAAAGCTAAGGTTTCTATAAAATCTGCCAGAGCACATCAAAGGGAAAAAATTAAGTTTTATCACCGTCTTGCCATCATTTTGACGGAAGTTCAAATTAAAAAAAAAAAAACTATCATCGCAAAATAAATCTGAAGAAATTTCAGCACCTGACTGGATAAAATAAATATAAAATGTGATATTTTCTTTTAAAAATGCAGGGCAAAGGATTGATTCTATGATCGTTTGCAATATTTAAATCATTAATAGAATAAATTATCTTTATACAGGATTGAATTTATACAGGATATGCATTCAAATTCCTTTCCAATGGCCAATTTGTAAAATATTATTAATAGGCATATATATTGTTTAATACTATTAATTTGATCTGAATGAAGTAAATAATTATATTTTATGTAGCTTGAGTCAAACAATGCATTTATGAATAATGAGTTTTAGATTTCTTCATACTTTGCTCTGTGAGCCATATTTTACAAAATATTTTTATTAATATTTTAAATAAAAGTTGCTGCATCAATCAGTCTTGTAAATCAGAGATGTCCAAACTACGGCCCGCAGGCCAAACCCGGCCCGCCAAGTGATTTTATCCGGCCCGCGGAGGGTTTTAAAACAAAATGATGTTTTCGCCCAAACCTTTTCATTTTCATAAAGGTATAACGAAAAACTACGTAGCCAACAAAACGGAGTTGTTGTACTTGACCAAACACAAATGTCTATCGTGCTGTTAAGTTATAAGACTAAATAAAAAAATATATTTCGGTAACTCAAACATAAAAGAAATTTTATACGCATGTGAATTTTGACGATAAGCAGTCTTATTGACTGAATGTAATTTTACGCATTTTCCGTGCTGCGACGAATTTAATAAAAGAACTGAAGAACAATTTCCAATTGCATTTGCAGTAAAGATAATCGCCGATTTAAAAGAAAAATTTCAAAAGCGATTTTCTGATTTGGACATGAATTCAAAAGAAATTCGGCTGTTCCAAAATCCATTTGATTGCAACGTTGCTAAAATTTCAAGCCAGCTTCAAATAGAAATTATTGATCTTCAAGCAAACGAACAAGTCAAGGACAAATACAAGGAAGGAAACTTAATAGATTTTTATAAATATTTGGATGCAAAAGAGTTTCCAAATTTAAAGATATTTGCTTGTAAATTCATTTCAATGTTTGGGACTACTTACGTGTGCGAACAAACTTTTTCTCGAATGAAGTATCTCAAATCAAAATATAGAGCAAATTTATCTGATGATCATTTGCAGTCATTGCTTATGATTGGTGTAACAAATTTTGATCCCAACTATAAAGACATTCTTCAACAAAAGAAACAGTTTCATCATTCGCATTAAAAGTTGCTTGAAAATATTTCAATTTATATAAAATAATTATATAATTATACTTTGTTTGTTTAGTATTTTGTATTTTCAAGTTACAATAAAATAGTATTAATTAATATTATTTAATGCTACTTTACTCATAATGATATTTTTCAATTTGTATATACATGTGGCCCGTATAACATGGATCTAATTTCGATCCGGCCCGTGCCGCGAAAAGTTTGGACACCTCTGTTGTAAATCAATAATTAAAATTAAAGATTTATAAAATTAAAGAATATTATTAGGAAAACGCGTTCTTTTAGAACTTTCAGTCCATCAGCTTAAAGAAAATATTCATTTCAGGCCAATCAATGCCCGGAATTTCTTCAAGGCTAATGAATATGCGATTTAATTGAAAATTTTCGAACCCATTAATCATGGTGAACCAGCTGGTCGCCAAAGGCGGCTAGTAGTAAAATATTACCAAGAAATCGTAAACATGTTGAAAGAACTAATACATGATTTCGGTAAATGCTGTGGAATCTTTGACACATCATCAGAATGGATTTCATAATATGTTAGAAGATAATTTATAAGAGTGTCTGGCGCAAAAGGTAAAACTATTAAAAAAATCCAAAATCATTTGAGGTTTTTGAAGAGGTATTTAATATGAACTTACGAATAACTGTTATATGCATGTTAATAAAATAATTTTAATTTACAATATGTAAAAATTAGGAAATAAACTTTCTTAAATAAAAAATAAATGGCAATTTCGCGCACATTGTTTCCTTATGAAATCTTACTGGAAAGGGTTAATCTATGAAAAACTTTTTAAAATATTAAGATTAGTTATTAATGTGAAATGAATTAATAAGCCTTTTGCTTCGCAGGAGTTCATCAAGGAAGCTGCCGAAAAATGGAAGACTTTGTCCGAAGCAGAAAAAAAGGTGAATGATTTTCAGCAATATTTCTGGCATTATATAACGATCATTTTTTTAAACATTTGCTTTTGCAGACAATTATTTTATTTGCAATATATTTCTTTTTTTTTTTAAATTTTTGCATTCATTATCATTCTTAATTCTATTTTTTATTCTACTTTGTTTAGACAAAATATTTTGTTTCTGAATGCAGACTATTTATCCTATTCAATTACTAAATTATAACAAAGAGAAATACAATTCCTGTATATTTTCTGTTGCTTACAATGAAAATGAATGACAAAATTAATATTAGGTTGGGGAATAGCATTTTTATCAGTCTTTTATTTAAATAAACTCATTAACAATAACAATCAATGAATCGATTATGTATTCGCCGCTGCTGTTTACGACCGCCTCTCGACCGATTGGTCGACGCCGTTCTGCCGACAATCGCTCTGTCTGGTATCGAAAAAGCTGTTGACCCAATTTTTAAGGTCCTCTTCATTGTCGAAGGTAACACCCCTCATTTGGCGCAACAAGGAGCGGTAAAAATGGTCATCCGACGGTGCAAGATCTGGAGAATACGGTGGATGCTGACGGACTTCCCATTCGAGCTCTTATAGTGCGGCTTTGACGACTTGTGTAACATGGGGCCTGGAGTTGTTGTGAGGGAGTATGGTTTGGCTTTGCCGATGGGGTCTTGTCAGTCGCCTAGCCTCTTTCATGCTGTGTGCTATGTAGAGCCCCTTGGGAACCGTGATATTCCTTTCGAGCATTCCTCAGTACACCATGCCCTCCCAGTCACCCCCCCCCAACACAAATGAAGGTCTTCTTTGGATGGAGGTCAGGCTTGATCGTTTCCGTGCTGCAGACATGCAGACCTATGACACTTTCTCCACATCCGTTGCAAATGCCCCTTGCTGCTTCAGCAACTTTTTGGCCTGGATGAAAAGCGAAGAAGAGCAGGTGTCGATTTTTACCTCCCGGATATTCCATCTCTAAGCCTTAGAAGGTAATTAAAAAATAAATAACTCAAAAAGACGATGAGCACCGTTTGGTAGAGCAAAAAGAGCTCTATCGAATGAATATTGTAAACAACTGCAGTAAAAGTTATCTTTGCGGGCGCCTTTTCAATTATAGTTCACTCAAATGATCAAAAGATTCCCAGATGCGTGATATATTTTCGATTGCAATTAAAAATCTCGATTCCATATCACGGCTTTTTATTCACAACGGAAAAAACATATTCAAAAAAACTACACAGTTACCACAGAGGACAAGCTAAATCAAACAAAACAAATAATTCCTATGTTATAGGTGGACGGTTTAAATTCAGACACTGAAAATAATCTTGCACAGTCATAAATTGAACACATACGTAAAATAATAATTAAATAGAGTCCAATATTTACAATATGTTACAAATATCAAACACTTTGTCAAACAGCAAAAAAAAAAAACCGTTGCAACACAAAGAAAATATGAAAACGCTACGAACCTATTCCCCAATCTAATCATTAGTTTTACTTTTGCTGTGAAAAACTTCAATGCATTATTTGTTTCTGTTCGTTTAGAAATTCGAAGAACAAGCGCAGAGAGAAAAAATTCGCTTCAGCCACGAAATGGAGAAGTGGAAGAAGAAGCTGGTGGTCGAAGGCAGGAGCGAACTCCTCCACAAATACGACGAGCTGAAAGGGAGGAGCCGAGCGCTGGACATCGAAGAGGTTTCCAAGCGCGTCAGGGCGAAGAAGGAAGTCGCGAAGTAAATGAAACGGGCTGCTTTTCCCGTTTGAAGAATGAAAAATAATGCTCTTTATTCATTGCGCAGGATGGCATCGCAAGAGGACACTTTCGAATCGCCGAATAGGATGACTCGAATGAAGAAAGTCTTATTTGGGCATGGGATGAATCTTTTTTTATCTGTAACCCTGACCCATGAAAGACTTTGCTGAACTAAAGGGCATATGTTATTTTGTAGTTAAAACAATGCTTTTTTGTCTGAAATATGGTAAAATTCGTACAGTAAAGTTTTTTTTTTTTTACTCTGCATTTTCGTATGATCTGATTTTTCAACACTCGCCATTTTCCGATAAAACAGCATATACTTGCTTTTCTCATGTCATCCTTTTGTGTTTGTGTACTTGCATAATAAATTATATGATTTTGTTACTTCTTCTGTCATGAATTTTTAATAAACCTGTTGAATGCTACATTACATTTCTCGTCGAACCTGCATCTTCCACTTTTAGAATGCTTGCAATAATCCCAAGCACAAGTTGAAAAGAAGAAAAAAATTTGGCTATTAGATATTCGAACAGTATTTTAAAAAGGTACTTCATGTGAAGTGAACATTTGAAAATATATTTATTTTCACCAGATAGTGTATTCATTGTATGTGCTAAGCAGTATAAGCAGAAACGATTACAATAATTTTCAGACGGCACATCAAGTTATGACTCGAAAAAGTGGCCCTTTAAAAAGTACTATGTAGTTGAAAAAAATTTTCCGTTTTTAAAAATTCAAAATAGTATTTGGAGGATATCTGTATGAAATGTGAAATTGAGATAAAACAGTTTATTTCGTGTGTCTTTAAAGTGATTTGAAGAAATCCATTGTTTATGGTGTAAGAGAGCATGAAGGAAGCCGTTTGAATTGGTGCAGAATACCAAAATCTGCGGCTGAACAGCAAATCCTTTTTTTTTTTTCAGCTACAGAGAATACAATAACATATATTTCTTCAAGCTAAATGCCATAGTTACAATATTTTCTACAATATATTGCTCCACATTCATCTTTTTTTTTTTTTTTCACCTTGAGTACTGATTTACAGCAAACACTTTCACCGTTGTGCCCAGTCAATGAAACAGAGGACGCGGTGGCCTGGTGGTACGGTCTCTGCTTCGGAACCGAAAGATTGCAAGTTCGAGGACCGATTCCACCGAAGAACCGCCGTGTAAGCGGGCCTGGTGCCCGTCCTCCCTCTGGTGTGGAGAAGGGAGTGCCCGCTCAGGTGTCGTCCTCGGTTCAAAAGGACTAGGTCCGCCCCCAAATAGCCCTTGCGTTGCTTTACAACTAAAATCCACAACCTTTAACATCCATCGGGGAATAACTTTTATGTCAGAAAGTTTCGGGGAGACCCTCCCTCTGTTTGGTTTATAACTGCACGACGCATTATATTTCTTGCCGGTGTCCAGGCACAAGGGTAGCGTGTCTTCGCCGTGATCTGGGCGTGAAAGCGAATGTGTGTGAGCTAAAAGTGAGACTTCTGCCCTCTGGGTGCTTAAGGGTCTTTACATTTAGAAGATACTGCACCTCCTTTCCGTGGAAACATGGACACGAAATCATCAAAATTTCTAATAAACTATGCAGTGATTTAATCATTTTTTTTACTGCTCTCATTTAAAAGAGGAATTTGAGTTCCGGGCATCGTTTGTTACGAATTCTCAACCCAATTCATTCTTTGCTCAACCAAAAAAATGTGTCATTTAATTGACACCATCATTGAATTTTCGCTCTTTTCTCGGTTCTCACGAGTATCATTTCAACTCTGCCGAAGAAAATGAATGAAGTTGGTTTCTTTCTGTCGATTCAGACTTCCTTTCAGCTATTTTAATCTCGGAGACGTTTAAAGTGAAGCATTTCTTTCGTTAAGAAACGATTTAAAAACCTTTGCTCAGAACGAGTTTGTCGATTGGGACTGACGTGAAGCAATATTTCGGGGCTTAATTGGATTCCCGTCTAAAAATGTTTCAAGGTGAAGCCGGCTCCACGTTGAGCTGGGAATACGTTTAGCATGTTAAGTGTTTAGGCAGAATTCCGAAAGCCGCAGGGGTCCATCAAAGAAGGGATGCTGATTGTCTTGCAAAGCAGCTGTGGCGATGGTGTCGGCGGGAATCGTGCCAATGTGTTGGTTGAATTCCGCCAAGGATCGAACCTGCGATGTTTGGGTTTGAAGTCCAGCAACTTAACCATTCGACAAAAGCGAACGTTAGTGTCTAGCGCATGTTACTGTGGCTTATTAAGATGTCACCACAATAATCCCCTACCAGTGAGTCTGTAGAGTCAAAAGATTTTTACAGCGCCAAGCGTTATGGCGAGCGAAGAAAGCTGCGCCAAGTGAGTGCTTTTTGAAGGTTCATTGTCCGATGTCACCAATGTGGCATGAAATGTTGTTGACGGGAATCGTGCCAACGTGCAGGTGGAATTCGCCAAGGATCGAACCTGCGATGTTTTTCTTTGAAGTCCATTCGACAAAAGCGATCGCTCGTGTGGTGTGGAAGTTTGGACAGGGGGGAGTGCCAGCTCAGGTCTCGTCTTTGTTCTCTGACAGCGGTTCAAAATGACGAGGTCCGGCCCCAAATAGCCCTAAGTGTTGCTTCAAAACGGCACGTTAATATAACTAAACTAAAAGTAGTCGTATACCGTAGTACAAAAAGTCTTTTTCATACAAAGGTGTGTTTTTTAACTGCTTTTATTCTGTTCTCCGATGGAATCTCTGCCGTCACTTTCAGTTTTTTTCTCTGCTGCGTCCGAAAGATGACGTCACGGTTCATCGCGTCGCCGCGAGGAAGTAGGTCAGCTGCACAATGTAAAAAAAACGGCAGTCTAGCATTCCATTTCTGTGGCCATAGGGGGTTCGGATCAGGACCAGAGCTTCCCTATGGTGGGGCCCGAGTGCAAGAAACCGTTTGGGGCCATAAATGTTTTAGCAAAGCAAAAAAGAAACATTTGTTTAATGCGTGATTTTGTACACCAAATTATCCGAATTCCTTTTTTGATACTTCGAGCGTTGAAGCCCGACACTCATACGCTTGGGCGAAGATCATTTTTTATCACTCTTAATTAGCTCGAAGTAAGTTCGGCATTCATTATAGGAACGGGCGACGCAAAGAAATATTTGAACACAGTTCATGCATTTAGAAATCAATCATTCGTGAGCATATGTAGCAGTATGTGATGATCGTCACATTCGAAGTCAAATCCCGATGCAAAGTCATTATTTGCACTTACATCGGTATTATAAAACGTTGCAAAGCTTTTGGGGCCATTTTCTAATTCGTTTTATTTTCTAGTGTCAGTGATTGATTTGAAACACTTAAATGTCTCCTCTCCCTGCATTTCAATATCTGTTACAGAATTAAAAAATAACACCTTAATTCCAAAACTAGTTTCATCTTCTGTTTTGAATATATATATATAAATTAATCATTTTGAATCCTTGCCTGGGGGTGACCCTTGATGAAGTTTTCAGGCGGTATTCTTTTTCTATTGGTTGTAGTTTTGATTCGGTTGTGCTCCTTTTTGTTTGACTTATTTAGATTCAGCAGTATTTTAGTTGTAGCTGCATTTGCACTCACTAAATACAATGATTGATTTTTTAAGTTTTAAACATTTTTGAATCCGAAATAATTTTTAGTTTCGATTCCGTAATTAGTTTTGTTTACATAATTTTATTAATTATATTTATTTCATTTATTTTTCAGCTTTGTGAACTTTGAGCGTGTAATTCCGAATCAAATTGCGATTTCGGCCTAATTAGTTTCGTTTTATATATTTTTTACTCGGGAAATGGGTTTTAATGCTTTTATTGTTATATTTTATATATATATATGCATGCTAATTTTAATGTTATTTTTAAAAAGTGATGCATAAATATTTTCATTCCAAGCACTGAACAGGCTAATAAAAAAAAAAACTCAAGTCTCATAAGAAATAAAATGAAGCAAACTGAAGTGAACTAACATTTTAATATCACAAATACATCCATTTCCGGATATCATGGCTACAACAGTTTCGTTTTTTTTTTTTTTTTTTTTTAATATTTTTCATTTTACACAAGACATGGTAAAACTAACCTCACATGATTGTGCAACTATCACAAATTTACTTCTGACACAATTAATGCGAGTACAATTTCAGTTGACTAGTTTCACATCACAACTTGTGAAAAAAAGAAATAAAAGCCAATGATAAAATATTAATAAGTTAACATCTATGTAATTTTTATTTCCAATTTTTCATGTTAAACTGCAACTGTAATCTGTAGTAGGTTAAAATAAATCCAAAAATATAGATTAATCAAAAGTCAATCGTTTCTATAATTCTTGATTGTGAAAGTCAATAATACTGATTAAAGCTTTATTTGCAACAAAATTATTTCTGATTCAGTAATAAATATTATAACAAATACCACAATAATATAACACAGATTTTTACACAATCAGAAATACCAAATTATATATTTTTTTTTATGGACAGCATTTGCTCAACATTATACATTTGATTTAAAATAAAACTGATTCACCTAATCTCTCGAATATTATTCAGAAATTCGAGTTGGGAAGTCGATAGTGCATATTTTCTAGTAAATTTAGAATTCATTCGCAATTATAATTTGTGCTAATAAATAATAACCAAGAAGCAACACTAAAAATGAAATTTATGCAGCTTGCTTGTTTTCATTTCTCTAACATTATTTTCTTATATTTAAAGGAAGAAGGAGGGGAAAAAAAAAAAAAAAAAAGGTTTTTTTTCTCTTTAATTTCAAAATTTAACTTTAATTTTTAAATTCTTACATTGTTTAGTTTTAATGATTCTGATTGAAACTTATTTAACACATCAAATTGGTCCATCATCCAGTTTCTCATATACAGCATTTTTTTAGAAAATGAATTTCATAATAATGTTTACTAAAATTTGCATTCAAATAACAAACAACAAAACAGAAATGCAGCATTCCAGCAGGACTACTCACAAAATATTCATTTTCAATTGGTAAAATTTCTTAAAACTAAGTTTCTAAGGCTTAAAAGATGCAAATGCATAAATACAAGACTTAAAATCCAAAAACTGTAAGCAAAAACTTTTAGATTTAATGTTTTATACAATAACATTTTTAACAATGTATTCAAATGGTTTGGTTTTCAATAATGTTACTGTACAATATATATCATTTTGATAAGAAATTTTATTTCTATACTTTATAGTATAATATTATAGAACAAAGTTTTATTTAAAATTCAGCTTAATCAGCCTTCCTGATTCATAAGTTTAATCCAATTTTAAATAATAAAAACATTGGAAATTATATAATCATTCATATTAAAAATTATAATCCAAATCATCCCATAATTAATATATATCTTATCCACAAGCAATCATATCACATTTAATAATACTGTAAAAATAATTATGATTCAAAAATTTATTAAAAATTAAAAACAAACTTGTGTTATATAAATGACTTAAAAGCAACAATTAAATTGCCCAAAACACACAATTTAAATATATATAAAAGAATGTAAGAACTTTTTAAATCACCGAAAAAATGTCCTTTCTTTGTATTAAAATAGAGAAAATATGTTGGTATGAAAATTGGATGTGCGCAAAAGCCCAAACTAATCTTTAAGATGAAAATTTATGAAAGAAATTGGATAGTAAAATGTAAATAAACGGTTAGTTATTTTATAATACTCAGACTTTCTTTTTGTATAAACAATAACATCAATCAGCTACTGTCTACAAACATCATCAAACTAGTTTAACATTGAGAGTGAGGAGAAGTGGTGGGATTTCTAAAAACAGAATTAATAAAATTCAAAACTGAGTGCCTGACTTTTTTTTAAAAAAATTATTCAACAGAGTAACAGAACATCCTATTATGAAAAATGATATTTAAAGTATTCAAAGCAAAATTTGGCAAAGTTAAAAATAAAGAAAATTATTCAAATTAAATTGAATCCTTTGACTAGAGGGACCCTTTTCAAAGTTGAAAACTTAAAAAATAATTTGAACATCCAAAAAAAAGAAGAAAAAAAAATGAGAGATCTCACATGAAAAAAATCTGGTACTCATTCAGCTTCATTAAATTTCAAGTGATAGTATCAGGAACATTTACATTAGAAAGTATTTAATTTTCTTATTTAGAAATCATGACATAATGAAAATAGATGCATTTCATTCAAAAATCAGAAAAATTAAATATCTGAATGTTACTTTTACATCTCAAATATTTCATTTTGAAAGATGCATGGCATTAAGTGTTTATTAAAGAAAAGGAAATAATATCAAAAAAAGTGATGTATATACAAAAAAGAAAATATGTATTTCTCACATACTTGGGGGGGGGGGGGGAGGAGATCTTCATTTATCAGTAACTGAAAACAGAAATTTTGTAAAAAATTTTCCTTTGAATCTATTCCTTTTTGGAAAATATTATTGTTGAAAAGGTACTTAATCCTAATTATTTTTTTAAAAAAGGGAAAAAAATTAATATTTTTCAAATATTTTAGACAAAAACTTGTTACAAGATATTGAAAATAATAAACATACTGTACAATTTAAAATAAAAAATAATGAAACAAACATCTTAATGCAACAGATTCATTTAAAGATTTTCTATATTATTAAAATATATATCTCAACCACTATGTATTTTCTTATACTAATGAGATTCAACAGTTGCTTTATTCATAAATATGAATCAATAATTCATCTTTTTTGTTGCTATTAGTCATAATATAGAAACAGATATGTATTTTTCTGTAAAAACATTAGATGAAACTGTACTTTTAAGTTACATAATTGGTTTATGCAAAAAATTAAGTAAAAAAGATGAATAGCTTTTCAGATTAAGTACTGAAATCCACATTTTTTGTGGTTAAACACATTAAATTTTCAATGTATGCATTCATAAACTTTTCCAAGTTTTGATGTCTAGTCTATTTCCAAGAAGATTTAATAAATATATTAAAGCTAAATAGAAATGATGATTCATTGTCATCATTTCACAGAAAACACAACCATTAAAAATTTAGTTTTCAATCTTTTAAAACTGTGTTAAATTTTGTATATAAACCCATAAGGCACCAAAGAACTAGGCACAGAAAATATTCCGACACTTTGAGATTCTTTTAACTTGATGATATTTTAAGTACCCTCAAACAAATAAATAAATAAAAATAAAAACTAAGACTTAAAATACATAGAATAAATAAAATGCATCAAATAATACAAAAAAAATGTGAAAAAGATTCTAATTCTGCATTTAAATCATTATTTCATAAGTACAGACGAAAAAAGTTAATACTATAACATATTCGCAAGTACTTAACTACAACATTCATTTATATAAGCTAATGGTCACTAACATTTAATTATTAATAGAAAAAGAGCTTCCAAGAAGGTAAAATTTGAATCTGTTCAAATTTAAAAAACAATTTTTACTTATTTTTTTTTTTAAAGTTTCAGATTTAATAAAAAATTATTTTTATAGTAGAAATAAAACGCTTCAATAATATTTTCAATTCAATATCTTAATTTTGGACATCAAAACATTTTATGCTTTTCAATTACAAGTACATTATATTTACTAAAACTTAATACATAGATTTTCTAATATTTTCATTTAATTCACAACACAGCACTCCTTTTACCATTGAAAAAAATTTACATCTGCAAAAAAGAAAACTTTTGCAATAACCATATACCTGTCAAAAAATTTAAAAAAAAAAAAAAAAAAACATATATATAACTGTGTTGATTACAATCATTCAAAGGTAAAAATGCAGTTTTGATGATTTTTCCAAAACATTCTGAATCATTTTTTTTAAATCCCCAGTATAAATATTACAGATGGCCGAGATTCTTAAATGTGGTCTATTTACTCTCCTTCAAGAATTGGATCATGACTTCCAACATTAGAGAGAAAAAGGAATGCTAATGCAAGTAATGATGTTCCCAGCAGATCACCCAGCGCGGTCAGGTATGGGATCGCAGAGTTGTCAGGATCGATTTTTCGTCTCCACATCCATTGAATCATGCAGTATGCAAAGTATAGCAAAAGAAATACCTGGCAAAGAAGGAAAATATATATTTTTGCTACCACTTTCAGTAACATCAGGCATTGTAACTGACAAAGTATGATTTCTCAATATTCAAATTTGAAAGTGGGTTCTAATAATGTACGATGCAATATTTTCATAGTGATTTTTAATTCTTATAATACACATTTTGTAAATAAATTTACCACAGCAACAACAAAAGATAATTGAAAAATTGATAATTTGTTATAATTTCAAAAATAAATAAGTAATTTCAATAAAGTAGCAATATTCAGTATTTTGAATAAAAATAAACTTAAGACAAATTATATCCCTGCTAAACTTATGAAGAATTCCTTTATTCATATAAATCCAAAAAAATAATAATTTGAATGTTTCTTAAATATTTTAAACCTATTTGTTAACGAAATATGCAGTTATCTCTAGCATTTTTGTTTAATGACATTCTATGCAAATGGGTATCCAGAGAAAAAAAAATTTAATATATTGTGCCAAAATTAAAGTTTGATTGAGATTTGGAAAACTAAACATTTGTGAAGTACTTTTTTTATTTAGCAATATAACTAAATGGATTGCCATTGGATACTTGCCAAAAACAATAAAATTTCAATTTCATAATATTCTGCTCCCTAAAATGATGTTCTGTATTTCAAGATTTGTAAAATTCTCATAGCTTAAAAGACATTTTCAATCACCAAATTAAAAACTACTAAATTACTGTCATTTTTTTTTTGTAGTAATTATTTAAAGAGAAAAAGTATGTAATACAATCAGCAAATGAGCTGGGACTTAAAATGGACAGTAGAAATAATGTTTTACAAATTTAACAAAATTTCATCTTTTCAATAACAATCCTTAATATGCAAGCTGTGAAAAATCTGTTCCTATCCTTAAAGAGCAATTAAGCTTTTAAACACAAGCCTCTAAAAATACAGAAAATTTCAAATTCATAAAGTGATCAATAAATTTTAGTAGCATATACTAGAAAACTCATTAAAACAACTGCAGTTGTTTGTTCTTAAAAAAATAACAAGCAAAGCAGCAGCAATTTTTTTGTTCTAAAAATTAAACTATTCGTTCTAAACAGAAAAAAAAAGCCTAATCAATATAGGCTTAATTAAATAGAATTTACAAGTGTAAATTGAGAATTCACCTGAATTATGGCAGCTGATAAATACACCACCAGAAAAGCATAAGTGAACGTAGTGCCACCTGTATTTAGCAACCAAATTAAGTATGTGAATATCATATGACCAGGAAGTGCCATTGCTAGAAGAACCCTTGCAGATCGGGCATGAGCGCCTGAAACACAATGAGATATAGAAATTAATCTTCAACAGTGACTGTCAATGTGCAAGTGCAATTTAAACTTAATGCATGCCCACTGGAGTAGTTTTCTACAAGCAGTCCACAATGGATTTATAAAATAAATTCTGATGAAACATGTTAATTAGTGTTATCAAGTACTTGCTTTCAATTAAATCTTGATAGGGCGGAGAATTACATCTTTAAAGATGCAATTCAAATTTGAGATGATCATACAGACAAAATATGGCAAGATGAAACAAACTAAACTGAGCAGTATATTGATATCCATTTCTTTATGAATTTTGGAATTTCCTAATTTCAAATAAAATATAAATTGAGGGTTGATGGAGGAATTTCTGTACAACGTAAATGTAGTGATATTAGTTATATCATAAAGTCAGGCTGGCTATGTTATTACAGACACACATGTAAACAGAAACTGACTAAACTACTATAAATTACTCTTAATAAATGTCGATAATGAAAAAATTATTTCTCGCACAAGGACACAATAAGAAGAAATAAGCAGATATAGGTACACAAACTGTGTAGTATTTATGTGAATTATACATATTTAATATAGCGCAATTATATATATCTGAATGCATTACAATCTAAATACATCCTATCACTTCTAAAAGCAAATAGCAAGAATATCCTTGGTGCTCTAAAAAATCAGCCATCTCTTAATTTTGACAACTAATACTGATGAAAATACCCCAAAGTAATGCCAATTAACAGGTGGCACGATGACATTTAAGAAACAGCAATTGCATCATAAAAAATACAATTTGTCAAACTTATTAGTCTTTGCCTAAAAAACTGATATTTATATGCTGCCTTTGTAAAGAATACGAAGAAACAACAAATCATCAGTAATCAATGGAGAAATAAAGCACCTAGAATTAATTGTAAATCAGAGGAGCGAGCAGTGCATATGACAATATCCTTGGGCTGCAAACGTTACCAAAAACGTTGAAAATTGCAATTCAGAAGACTTAGAAAATAATGAAGGGCAACTGCTGAAAGGTAGAAAAAGATAATATTACATTTGGACATCAGACGGCATGCATAAAATTGTTTTAATTATTAAATGCTGGCAGACAGTTAAGCAAATGCTTTCAAGAAATGATCCAAGTTCAACTTGATTGGAATTGTATGGTTTTATTAGCATCTTTGGAATTAATATAGCTCCAAATGCCTGTATATAACAGAGAAGATTTGTTGAATTATTTCCAGCCCAGTCAGCTTCTATATAAACTAAACAAAAAGGTTATTCTGGAAGTCTGGTGCAAGAATGCAGCACCTTAAAGTAAAGAAAAATTAATAAATGCCTTATTATGTGCACACACTAGAGTCAAATATAAATCAATGTATTGAAAATTTTAAATTCTTTTTAAGCAAAAAAAAAAAAAAGCATTTAGAGTTTTTAAAAAATGGAAGAAATTTCCTGCACTCATTTATATTTTTTAATAATGTATGAATATAACGAGTACATTGCATTAAAATACAGGTTCCAATGCAATACTTGTAACAAGAAATTTTATTAATGCATGTGCTCTTGCAAATGTTTGAACAAATCACTATTAATGGAAATTTTATACACAATCAATGTTGTATTAAGCCCAATCAGTCATTCTGATAAAGTATGCTGTTATATATTTCAAATTTTCAAAAAAACCAGCTATTGACTGTCCTTCTAAAGTTACTTTTTATTAAAGAAAGGCCTTTTAAAGCCATTTTATCTCTAGCTAAATTAACCATTGCTTAAGGTTGTATCTAAGCAGCCACCTAAGGTCAAGTCAGGCCTAATATTGATTCATAATTGTATCAATGCACCCAACTTTGAAATAAAGATATTTCAATATGTAAAAAATAAAATAAAAACAAGTTCATTTCCAGAATTAAAAAACATGCAAAAACAATTTTAAAAAGCATTAATAATTGTTTTTTAATGTCAAACTGGATTGAGGGTAATGAAATGTTCAGGATCTATGCCAAAGTAATTTATTTAAAATCTAAAAACAAATACAGAGATAAAAGAATTTCACTGACTTCAACTAAGGCATCAATTGTTTCAACTAGAAAAATGTATAGATAAAATATTTGAAACAAATTATATTTAGCTTTAAAGAAAGAAAACTAGTTTTTATCTATGTAATGCGAAAATCATGGTTCCTATCTTAAACCTAAATAAACAAGCAAGTCTATAGTAAATAATTAGTGCACCCATGCTGGAAAACTAATACTAAAATGAGATAGTTATTTTATTAAGATACATTAATATTTTAGACTGCAATAAAAAAAATATATATATAAAAGTTTTATAACCAAAATACTGGTGCTTTCAAATAAGTACTGTCTATGACTAAAAAATGTAAAAGAAAAACATTATTATTGGCATAGGATTTTCTTATACCTTAGAATGCAACTGAATTTAAAAGCAGCCATAATATATACATATATATAGTATACATACAGAGAAGTTTGTACTACCCAGATATAGAAAAATAAAAATCATGAGAATATGAAGTAAAATTTAGTAATAAAATACAATTACTTTCAAATAAACTAAATCACATCATACCAAAATAATTATTAATAGAAACCACTCCAGTGGACATGCACAATTCATTCAAAATATAAAAAATTTGAAAACATTAAGATTTCTTTTTTATAATTAATCTGTCAATATTCAATATGAACCCTATTACTTAAGGTTATTTTCTTATAAAGCAAATAGTATGCAGTAAACGGATTTGAGGAGCTTCTCCAACTCGTACAACAAAGTCAGGATAGACATTTTTATTGGCACAATCCGTATTATACATAGATTCACAGTTTCTGAAATATTAAACTATTCCATCCATTCACGGTCAGTAGCTAAATACTAAATGCTTCCAAAGATTGAATGTTACTATTCCCACCAGAGAAATTTATTCTATTCTCTCATGTAATGACAGAAATCTTGCATGTTTATTAGCAGCAACCCAGTTATCTCAATCGAAATTTGATTAAACTATACAGGCGTAAAAAGGAGGGGAAGTTTATAGAAAAGCAGAGAAGTTCCATGACTACAGTCGTGAATGGTGTTTCATTTTTACGGCTACGATTTCAATCTTTTATTCTTGCAATATTTAAGGATCATAATTTTTTCAGATAAAAAATAAGAAATTAAAAAAATGATCTGTACTTTCACTGTTTTTATGGAAAATTTCACATTTCCTTGCATTTTAAGGCGATTTTTAAATTTCCTGTATTTTTCCAGTTTTTCCAGTGACATTGCAACCCTATTTACACAGATGCAATGCACACAAAAATATACAAGATTTATTTGAAAGGTTTCAATAATCTTTGAGGAAGGATAAATACCAAAATAAATCATTATTATAAGGAAAATATGACTAAGTTACCATATCAGGCAATTTAAAGATATTATTTGGCCGGTCAATTAGTAGATACACCTGCAACAGTACTGAGAATAATGCACTGCTTATTTTTAATCCTGAAACTAAAATCCTTAATTATTTAAGCAGCACCAATAACTATACAAATAGTATAAAAATATTGTATGGGGGGAGGGGAATTGCATGTAATAAGAAAGAAGAGTATCCAAATGGTGCAATGTGTCCTAACAGATAATCCATCATATTTGCTATCGCACAGGTGAGTCATATTTACAAAAATATGACTCACAATTACAATATTTATTATTACTATTATTTATTAATATGTAGCCGAATTTTTAAAGCCTTCGATTTACATATTTCAGAATATTTAAGCAAAAATTGCTTTAATTTAAAGTGGATTTATACAAACTCTTTAAATTCTGACATCTTCCAAATAATTATTTAAACTACAGAGAGGTCTAAAGAATTTTAATGAATTCTTGCACTATGTAGAAATCAAAGCAGTGAAGTATTTATAGATACAGACAGGGACAACTTTGAGTACCAACTATATACATCAGATAATTGTTGTGTCAATCAAATTTGCATTCATTTCATTGTACTACAGGCCTCTACATCAAGTACTTTTCTTTTTGTATGCTTGATCTATTTATTAAATCTTTTAAAACAGTTTCAAATTATTTAACATAAGATGCCTTTTTTTTTTAAGCTTAAATTATAATTAGAGAAAATAAAAATTTGAATCATAGTATCTATCCAATACACCATTAAACTTTTTTTTTCCCATTTCTTAAATTTATGACAAATTCTAGAAGTATTTTAAGCACTTCCAAGGTAGAAAGAATATCAAATGGAAAACATAGAATGAAGGATATTTCAATAAACAGAACCAGAAACTAAAGATGTTGTATTATGAATTTAAATATTTAAATGAAAGTTCACATATCATCAGAGGTTATATAACTTATTTTAATAAACACTTCAACTAGTTTCTAAACACACAACTGAAATGCTACAATCAATACATGAAGATAAAGCTTACCTTACAGAACAGCACAGAAGCCTTAGAAAATATAGAAAAATAAACAGATATTCACACTGACATTTTTAAATACAGATAACTGAATTTAAATTGGACACATTGGAATTTATAATTCTTCAAATGCTAACTTAAGTAATCTCACAAGGTTCATTGATTAAAACACTTTTCTATTATTTTTTAAATATAAAATCTAACATTGAAAGACTTTTCAGTGTAAACTTATGAAAAAGAAGCTCGTAATCTTAAACTAATAAAAATTTACATGCCAAATGAATTAAAGAGTAAAGTACTACATAATAATTCTGTTAAAAATCTCTTTATTTCTGAAAAGTATTAAAAAACTGATTATGATTTTTAAATGCTTCTATAACAATAACTCACATTTAATGCATCTACAATTACTTATATAACTATTTGCTCATTTTACAAGAAGATATCTACTGCTATTCAAGAATGATTCAATTATGCAATATGAAACATTTCTTTTGCATATGAAATAATTTCAAGTGTGAATATATAAAAATAAATGCCAGAAAACAGCGATTTAATTCTCTTAGAAATAAAAGCTGGTCACTCATTTCTAAGTAGATGTTGCCTAACAAAGTTAAAACACTCCAGACATGAGACGTTAATTAAATCTATTAACATAAGTTTTCAAAACATAAAATCGGAGTCTTATAAAAAAGGGGGCCTATAAAAACAAAATGGACATAAAAATTGAAAACAATTACGCAAGTTATAAATGTGCAAACATGGAGGTAGTATAAAATGTGTCCCTAACCATATTATTTTTCAAAGAAATAAGATTGAAATTTAAGCCTTGATTTTATGATCATTTGCATAAAATGACAAAATATTACTGCAGGTGTCAGAACTTTATTGTCGTATGCAAATAATGTTTTCTAGCCTGGAGGATCCTCAATAAAGTCAAAATTCAAATTAACATATGAAGCAATATTTTGTTATTTCTAAAATATACATCTCCAGTGGACATTTCAATATAAATACAATTATGATACTAAAATGATGCACTATAAATAACATTTATTAAAAAAGAAAAGAAAAGATTCAGTATTAAGCAGCACAGAATTTTTTAAAATCACACAAAATTAAATTGAATTAACAGAATTTTAGATATTTAATCGTATTTCTATAAAAATTTTGAAGGTCAATATAATAAAATGCAAATTTTTTGAAATATAAATGTTTTTTATAACACTTAATTAATTTCTTCTGTAATAAACCAAGTAAAATCTTTATCAAAAATTCAAAAATAAATAAATAACAGCTTATAGAGTTAACAGTTTTAAATTTAACAGTTTTTAAGCTCACTAATTTAAATTTTAAAATATATTAAAAAGAAATAAATGTAGAGCAATACAAAAAGTAATTAAAGAAGCACAATTTAAAAAACTCATATGGTAAATTTTCCAAATACCTGTTGATGCAGCATAAAAAAAACTTCTGCTTCATTTATAAACATTATTTCTCCAAAGAAAGAGTGAAAAAAAAAAGCTTGAATGATGAAGGAAAAAAAGAAAAAAAAAAGATTTCTCGAGAAAACTTTCATACTTTAATGACCAAGTTCTATCACTATCTAGCAGGAAATCTAATTTGAAGCAACATACATTTCATATAAAATAAAACTTTGTTCTTTCTTCTTCTACTCATAATTATATTCTAATAATAAAATTCATCACAAAAGTAAAAATTTCTGAAAAATAGAAAAAAAAAAAAAGAAATAAAAAATAGAAAAATATAAATATAAATATTAAAAAAAATAGAAATTTCTGAAAAATTGTCACTTCCAATAAGCCAAGCTAGTTCCTGCAACACTAAAATCGTCAAATTAAGTAAATCTTGACTCGCAAAAGTAAACTAGGAGCAAAAATCAAAAGAAAGGTGTCATGTCACCAACTATATTCTTCATACTAATGTTATATAGAAATGTATTATGTCAACCAAAAACAGATGAAAACTGGTTTCAAAAGAGAAATCAGGGGGAAACAGCAAACCATTAAAGGAAGGGAAGGTTGTTTCCTTTATGAGCCAAAAATTAGTCGCTTTGACCAATTTTATCAGTTTAAATTTACTACAAGGTCATATTAATCAGTATTAAAATTTAATTGAATCATTTAAAAAGTAGCATATGCTTCATTTTACAGACCCAATGTTGAAAAACCAACAAATATGATGAATAGCATTTTTTTTTAAAAAAGAAAATTCAATCTAAAATACACAGCAATCTCAAGTCTTTTCTATAAATACACATTCCTCAAAGAAAACTTTTGACATTTTAGGGCATTAATTTGAAGAAATGACAAAACACGGTCTTATTAAGCAGTACCTTTTCCAAAGAATGCAGTAAAAGGATTGACGCAAACTTTGGGGTCAGAATTGGGTAGTGTCCCCATCTCGGATCTTTGATGAAGAAATGTGGAGATACGACTGGCTTGAACAGCCACAAGATTTCCACCAACACCTATGAAGAAATATATATATTGTTTTTAAAATTTATTTCAAAGTGTCATAACACTCAATTTTAAAGCCTCATATTTATGCACTACAAACAATATAAAAATCTTAATTACAGAATTTAAGAAATATTACATTAATTCAAAATATAAAAGAAAGAAAATAGACCATGAATATTTCAATTCAAACGTTTCTGTTTAGAAAATGGCTGATTCATTGTTGATATTAATTGGAAACAAAACTTGTTTTATAGAAATATTATATAATTTTCATTCCATTATTATAAGAATTCTAAACCTAATTTCCAATGAACTCTAAAGGCTGCAACAAAGCAAAGAAAATCAATATCATATCAGCATATTTTAAGTTTTTAAAAAAACCATATAGTATATATATGTTTCCAAAATAATTCAATTTTTTATCTCAAAATTGGTTTTAATTACTTAATGCCTTTATGGTTGATTACTTATTTGTGCATTTGGCTGGAATTAAACAGCATTTGCACTTTTCCCCTAAGGCAAAATTTTGAAAATTTTTATTTTGAATTAAATTTTGGATATTATTCTTCTGGATGTACTTTTTCAAGAATTTCTTGTTTTTAGGGCTTGGGGTGATATACTTAATTATATTAAATGCATAGAATTATGCAAGAAGCTTATACTGAATGCATCACAGCACATGGTCCATCGTGCACTCTACCAAGGGACACTATGGATAACATAGTGTCAGGAGCATTTACAGAAAAAAGTTACCAGCACAATGTTATAAAAATCTTAATATATTGATTATGTGGGGGAAAAAATGTGTAAGACTTGTCCATTTGCAGGTAGGGAACAAATCAACGTGAATTCAAATTTGCAATATTTTGTAAAAAAAAAAAAAAAAAAAAAAAAAAACCTAATTATTTATCTTATAAATTGCATAGAATGCAACTTAAATTATATAGGGAAAATTTGCACCAAACTTAAATTAAGAATTAATAATCATAGATCTAATATTAAAAACTTTATTAAAAAAATATGAATTCTGACTTTGAACTTGAGTACTTCCAATACCATAACTTTAATAATATTAATATTTTAACTATGTACTAGAAGACAATGTTAATGACTTAAATAAAAGATAAGACCTTGAAAATATTTATATTTGTAACTTAAAACCTTTATTTCCTTATGGACTGAATAGTAAATTAAATGGGGATATAAACAATTCATGTATCTATAACGAATTTAATATTTTTAAAGATTTTTTGAAAATAGAAAACTTTAATAAAATATTTAAAAGAGGTAAAGGGGTAATTTTCAAATTATATTTGAGGAATTGCTGAATTATTGTAATCTGGATCATAATGGTGAAAACATTTACAAAAGTAGGAAATATATTTTTGGTCTTAGAAAAAATAAAATTGAATGATTAATTAACAATAAATTCGGTGATTTAAAGTTTAAGAATTTTACACTAAATGTGAAATTCTTGATCGTATTAAATTTAAGCTCAATATTGGATAAAATGATTTACTAACTAATCATGAAAATAATTTAAGCACAGAATAAAATTTTCGGATATTAAGGAAGGATAAAATTTTTGAACATTAACTTCAGAAAACTAAAGACACCTAAAATTATACAGAATAACAAAATTTTCTTTCCTTTAAAGGATGATACAATAATTTCAATAGCATTTAGTTTTTCAGCAACTTCAAGGAAAAGAATTTGTAACTATAATTATACAGCAAAAATTTTAATAAAATAAACAAGATAGACTGTAATTATAACTAAGAAATGTATAGAGATTATGTAGAAAGTGACAAAGGACAGATAAGAGGGGATTTGAAATGATAAATTCTGGCTCTTTAAGAGATCTAATGGAAAGTGGAACTAAATTTAGGCTGAGAGAAAAAAGTAAACCTTAAAAAGATCTTAATTTCTGTCAGACAAGATTTAAATATTTTTATTTCCAAATTATCTAGGAAATACAATAGGCCTACAGAGGGTTTCAGAGAATGGAAATTGAGGATTTTAGAAGAAATTAAAACAAGGTATAGGTAATGTCAAAACTAAAGAACAAGAAATTTATTTTAACAAATCATTGAAAATAGAAATAAAAAATTTGAAAGATTTATTATTACAGCAAAAATAATTTGTCTAATTTGTAAATATTATTATAAAGAACTATCAATTAAAGAATATAACTCTTATATGACTTACAACTTAGTTAATAATGAGAAAAAAAGAGTTGGATAAAAGGATGCCAACTTTTACTAAAGAAACTAAAATTAAAACTCGTTCTTTAAATTGTCTTCATTTGTTCCCAGCAGTAAAATTTCATAAAAACCTAATAAAATTTAGATTTGTAATTCATAGCAGAGGCAGTTACTTATAGATGAGGATTACTTAGTAATTAATAGTAACAAAGAAGTTTTTGAATTTTTAAAAAGTAGCAAAATTAATACTTATGACTTTGAAAATTTATACACCAACCTGCCTGATGAAAAATTAAATGTCTGGACTCTAATATATGACAGATATTTAAATATCATTCAAAATAACTGGCTGATTTTATATAATTATAATATCAATAATTATGTTTTCAACAGTATGAATTTTTACAAACAAGTTAAGGGCATTCTAATTGGTACAGCCTTCTGAAGCGCTTTAGCTAATATTTTTCTACATTATTACAAGAAAAAAATTTTAAAATAATTTAATCATTGGAGGTTGATTGATGATTTAATTTTGATTAACTTGGAGAATACCAATATTGTTACATACTGGAACCCTAAAGATTTAATTTTATAAGAAGCAAATATCATTTTGAAGCTACTTATCTGGATTTGAGGATCGAAATTGCTAATGATAAAACAATAGCTGATATTTATGATAAAAAGAGACGAATTTAGCTTTAAAATAATTAAACTCTGTAATTATCACTCTAATCTTAGATCTAAATTTTTCAAAAATTTAATGTTCTCATAATTTAATAAAATTAAAACAGTTTAATAATAAAATTTCATTTATAAAAGCAACAAATAGTTTTATAAAATTTTTTAACAGTAATGAATTTCCCCAAAACTACTACAATATTTTAATTTTAATAAAAGGAATTAATATTTCATTGCTTCAATTAAAAATTAAATTAACGTTCTGTTATTAGTCCAATAGATGGTGCTTAGAACCTCCATTTATTTATATCTCTGAATGACATTACAGTATTCAAATCAAATAGGGGATCGGACACTAAGTGAAAATTTCTTTGCATGTTGCTGGTATGTTCTTTTCTTTTTGTTGTTTAATTATTGGTTGAATATTCTTATATAGTTTTATTTTATATATTTTTGCTGATATTTTTAATGTTTTTTGTGTGTGTAGGTGTGTCTTTTCTGTTAAAACGGTGCATCTGTTTGGCCTTTATTTACAGGGGATTTTTGAGTCACGAGGGGTCAATACTATTAATCACTGTCCGATTCCTCACAGAAAAAAAATCCCTTATTTTGAATCCCTGTCTGAGGGTGATCTTTGAAAAAAGTCTTCAGCCAGATATTTTCCCATTTAATGTAATTTGTTTATATTGTATTCCTGTTAACTTGGCCTTTA
>JAPMOQ010001904.1:0-12042 GCA_026543055.1 Argiope trifasciata | reverse complement strand
ATATACAGCATAATGTAACAGCTTATTCCCCTAAAAAACAATTTAAAATCAAAACTTTATATAAATAGCAAATTATTATAAAACTCTACTGGGGTAACATCATATGAATTAATTTGAAATATCAAATTTCTGACTAACCATTAATAACAGGTTGAAAAACTGCAATTCCTTTAAATTTTGCAATCGCTAAATCAAGAACACAGCCTCCAGCACTGCAAAGCAATACAAAGATGAAAAAATTAATACTTCTCAAAAAGACATGAATGATAGTCATTAAAATAACCTGCATCTCTTTCTTACCTTGAAATGAATACCGCACTAATAACAGGCAGCCAACCAGTATACAAAACCTGTTTTGTAAATTTATTTCTTTTGGCAATTACCACCCAAACCGGGATTAGAAGTAAAAAGAATATTACTAGGAAGGGAGCCACCCAATTGTCTGTCACTAAAGAGAAAAAAAAAAGAAAGAAAAATTGCTATTTTCATTCTTCAGGGTTAAAGATAGAAGATAAGAATAAAATTTGAAGGCAAATTGGAATTTTAAATATAGTTTAATAAAAACCACTCTGCTGTTAAACTTTTAAAAATCCAATTTTTATAAATGGATTTTTCTAATTTTAAATAATTTTAAAATTAATTTTAAATAATTTTATTAATTTTAAATAATTTTATTTAATTTCAAATTTTATAATTAATTAATTTTAAATATTTTTTTTTAATTTTAAGTAATTATTACTTACAGCATTTAGAAAGATAAATTTTCAATTGGAAAGAAGAAAATCTAAAAGATTCCTTTTCGTTATCAGTTCAAGGTACTAATTTTATCTTATTCAAATAAAAACATAATAAATCTGATAAACTAATCTTATTCCAAGTTCCCTTAATTTGTAAAAATAATTTTTAAATGTCAAATACTATAGATCTTTTTTTAATACGGATGCAATCTGACCAATGAAAGAAATCACTCACTAACGATTCCGTAAAGGCCACTGCTAATAGAAGCCAAGAGACCTAAAGTGGTGACATCGCCTAAAGATGCGGCAATGGGTGTGGCAACGTTGTCAGGATTAATATGCAACTTACGAGAAGAAAGTACGACACCAATAGTGATAAAACCTGTAAAAAGAAACAAGGAAAGAATACATTTTTAAAATTTAATTTCTTAAGGTATCCGTTCAAAGGAAAAACATGGATTTTTTTAGAAACTATTTATGGTTTTTAGATGTATTGTCAATAATAAACACTATAAATGCAAAAACAATTATTTGAAAACATAATATATTTTGAGAAATGGGAAAATGTGTAGTAAATTTTAATGAAATTGTACCAAAACAATTTACACTCCACACAAAATTGCAATGCAGCCATCCTATTTTTCTTTCTACGCAAGTTATAGAATTATATGGGTAAAAAATATACTTATATATGCATTTTTTCCATATATTCACAGCTTGATTTTTCTGAAAACATCTATAAATGAAAAAGAATTTCCCCAACAATCAAACTATGGGTTCATTTCATTTCCCATATTATTTAAAACACACGCTGACATTTTTATGTAAATACCTCTATTAGTTTTGGGTGTATCATGTTAATGGTATAGAATTTTCATGAAAATTAAAGTTTTGAGAAAATGGAAGCTATAGACAAAGTTTAGCTGAAAAACAGGCGACCCTGGATGATAGGTGAGGCCTTCCTTTTCCTAGAAAAGATTAACTGTTTTTAAAAGAGAAAAGTTTAAACAACAATAAATAATAAGAATTTAAAAATATCGCCAATGTGGCTGATAACCATTGTTTTTAACGTAGTCAGTTACCTTAATTTAAAAAGTGTCTTTATTTAAAATATTTATGCCCATTAAAAAACAAAGAAAACTCCTAAAACATTAACATGTTTATAAGCAGTGAAGAAATGTCGTTTTTGTCGAACAAACTCCCAAAACTTTTTTTTTTTTAATCATGCTTTAATAGCCAATAATGTTCAAATGACATCTTCTATATTTTCCAAATCCCATAATGGCTTGGTTTCTTTTCATTTATTTGATTTCTTTCTTATCACTTATTTTAGAATTTCAAAAATTGAGATATCCATCAGCACATTCTTGCTTCCTATATAGTTTATTAAAAAAAAGATGGCATCACCATCAGAATAGAGATGTTCCTTCTGCAAGAATTGTTGGATCATAATCAATAATGCCCTTCAGTCTTTATAATCAGCTTCCATGTAGCAACTGCAATCATTCAATTAAGCACAACAATACAGGTAGGCAAGACTAGCCTTTGATCAAATCAATCTAAAATTTTTAATTAACTTTTTGACTATAGCATCATCAGAAATTTGAATTGCAATTTCATTATAAATATCTGTTTTAAATCTTTTTTTTAAAAAAGGTTATTTTGAAAGCAATTTTATATGCATACATAATTAACCTAAAATATTTATTAGCTCAGTTATAAATGTTTACTCAGAGAGATAATTCAGTTTACAAAATGGCATTATTCTTTTGGAATCTTCAATACAATATTCCATCTTTAGGAAAACTCTGTTACTTGCAAATTTTTGAAAAAAAAAAAAAAAAAATCAAAAAAATGCTAAAAATTAATTTCTATACTTGCTGAAATATGTTTTTCTTTTTGTTTTCCTCTTAAACCCCTAACTGGGATAGTGTGGTCTACGAGATTCCATTTTCTTTACACTCAAATTAAATGTTTTAATGAATATATGAGTTTGAAAATTGGCCAATATATCCTGCTGATATTTTTCTTGATGCATAAATATGTTTTAGAACAATTTCAAGATATATTATCATTGAAAAAAGTAATTGTGTTGTAACATACATTTTCTACTCAAATTGTTACAGCAAATAATATTCTAAATAAGACAGTTTTAAATCCTATTTATTTTTCCAGTGTACCAAGATTTATAGAACACAATATAATGGAAAATTCAACAATTATATGAAAAAAAAATATTTATAAAAATGACAATGGTTAAAATTCACCCTTCTTTTATTGGCTTTTGTTGTATGATTTTTAGGGCATTTTAAGCATACAGGCTAAGAACTGGTATAAAAATCAACCTGCAAATTCTACATAACTCTCTTGGTAATAAATTTTATTTTTCAGAATGCAATATAACTAGAAAAATTTTGTTTGAACATACTTATCAGTATGTTGAATGTACACTTTCATCGAAAAACTTTTGTGCACAGTTATCCTTATCACTAAAATCACTTTCTGCTTTGTTTAAGTGTCTAGAGAACTGCTTTATAATAGGATTATTAAATTGGATGATACTTCGAACCATAAGTTTTAGCACCATCTGCTAAGCCTTGTTTATCACTGGGATACAAAAAGGTAGATGTGGTCTTAGAGACCTCGCTCAAAGAAATAACTGAATTATTTTTAAGGTATTCGACCATGTACAAAGGAAAAATTTTGAAAAAATGGGTTTTTAAAAACTGTGATGAATGATGATTTGAAATGGACCAAAATCTAAGATACATTTTGAGATGAAGAGAGGTCATGGGTAAAAATATATGTATAGATACATTTTTTCCATAAATTCTCAACTTGATTTTTCTAAAAACACTTGTAAATGAAAAAGTATTTCACCAACAGTAAAACTCTTGACTCATTTCCAGATCATTTAAAACACGTGTTGAAATTTTTATATAAATACCGCTATCAATTTTTGAGATATCATGTTAACGACAGAGAATACAAGACTAATTTCAGTTGAAAGTTAAAGACAAATTTTAACTGAAAAATATGTTTTACTTAAAATTCTCCAAGATAATAGATCAGACCTACTTTTTCCTAGAAAAAAAAACTGATTTGGGAAGAGAAAAGTCTAATGTACAAGAAATAATAAGAATTTTTTAAAAAATCACAATGTGGTTGATAACCGGTATTTTTAACATAGTCGGATACCTTAAGAGAATCTGCCGAAACTGATTGAAAAAGTGAGCATGTATTGAAGGTTATAAAACTAGATGCCACAGGATCAATGCATCCAATTGAGTTAAAAACAGATTTGAGGCGACCGAAAAGTCCACGGATAATGGTCTTGCAGACAGCATGTCCCCAGTTAAAAATGAATACATTTACATATGATATTTATTATGATTTTTTACAAAAATTTATATACATAGCTGACAACTGAAAGATCCATGTGTTCATAAAAAGAAGACATAAAATTTTACCTAAAACTAAACTTGCAATGACAGCAGTGATTAAGCTGCTAGCACAAAGTAATAAAGCATGGTGGATATCGAAGGTATGCTCCTGAACCACATCGACTACAACAGCAAATACGGAAGCCAAAAATGCCACAATGGTTGCCTGACACTGCAAGAAACAAATGAATCATGAAACAGTAAAAATATAAACACAGCTTTTAATATAATATTCCACATAATTCATATTCCTACAGTAAATCAAAGATAAACTAAAATTCTGGGAACTACTTGGATATACCCCCACCAAATCGGATATTTGGCGACTTTTTTTCTCGCCAAGATGGATTCTCGCTAAATACAAATAATTAATACATAAAAAATACGGAATCGTTAAATACAAAAAAAATACCTAAAAAATACAAATTAATGACACTGAATAACATATTATATACAATTTACACAAAAATTTTAACAAATACAATTGAAAATACGTGTTGGCAATCTAATAAAAAGAATTATTTATACAGAAATAATTCTTTTAAAAAACTCAAAAAATGGTACAAAATACAAGTAAATACTAAATTTGGCAACAGCAAAAACCTAAAAGCTGAAAAAACCTAAATTGGCAACACCAAAATAAGAAACAGCAACCCAAAAAAGCCCGTAGGGAGTGCCAGATTTGGCGCGTAATTTTTGGGGGTATATCAAAGTTGTACCAAATTCTGTATACAACATGCTTGATTTGTAATAACACATGAAAATCACATCTTTAATCAGAAATTAAAGATTTAAAAAAAAAAAAAAAAAACAGTGTTACGAACCTGTGGTTTTGCTTTCCCGCGCTAATACTGTCATCGTAAGGAAGACAGATTGACAGTAATATGTATTGAATAGTGAATGGGTATGACGCTGTCCCAAGGCTTGGTGACCATTTGGCGACAAAATGGAAAGTACCCGAAACATCGAGAATTTTCCCGATCCATCCACTAGGATCCGAGATATATCGAGAACGCTCCTGATTGGTCAAGAAATGTTAGCCCCGCCTACCGCCGGTATACATAAGGCAGGCGGCGGCGGTGTAAGTCAGTCAAGTAGGAAGCGAGACAAGCGGAAAAAGGAAAGCAGAAGACCTGAAGAAGAATCAAGAGAGAAGCCGAAGCTGAATGGTCTGGTGTTTAACGAAGAAGACAAGTAACGCGGCAGAATTAATCGAGAAGACCTAGAGATATAGAGGTTTTGAACTGAGGAGTCCTGAACGGAGGACTATTGGGTGACGTATTCTGACGAAGCCTGGGTCGTAGCACATTGTGCCGTCGTCGGGAACGGAGCTGTCCCGAACTAAGGAGTAGTCCCGTTGTGCGAAGTAGTGAGTCGACAGCAAAGGCAAAAAGAGACGGAGGAATAGTTCAGCTTGTTCTGGAGAGACCCAGGCGGTGTAAAGTGAATCCCTTAAAGATTCCCTCTCCGACTGAATCTTGTCTGGCCGCTCTGTGAGCTGTGGACATTGTCACTATAGAATTTCTGCCTGTGGATTATTATCTGCAGTGTGCCATCCTGTGTGTACGTCTCGGCTGTAAATAGTTGTATTGTGAATATTTGTCATCTTTGTGCTGTCCTGTAAATAAACGTCTGTGTTGTGTCCATCAACTAAAGGACAGATCATTCACTGTGTGTCATCATCTCTAACACCATACACCCCCCTATATATGAGGTAGAAAAAACGAACCCGACGGATTAATATAGGAAATCCGTAACAACAGTATTTAAAAAAATGAACAGGTTTGATTAAAGTCATATTATAATGAAAATGTAAAAAAATGAAGTAATTGAAATTTCTCATATCGATAAAACAAAACGACAATATGTTCTCAAGAGCCTTACACAGTGGGATTTTTTTTTTATTTGATTTACTTGTAAGTTTAATTATTTTGAAAAATACGAGATATTTTTTAATAACTGTATATTGTTTCGATCCATATAAATGAAGTGGATACATATTAAAAAAATGTTCTTATTTAAATATGCTTCCCAAATTATTTTAACTCTTAAGTCTTTTTTCTTCAAATTCCACCCCTTAATAGTTCTAATATGAACATAAATCATGAATTCACGTAAAATAAAAATATTACTACATGGCAGAGAAACTGAATAAAAGGTTTTTAGTGATGAAGAGTAACACCAATCTTCATCCATTAAAATATATTTAATTAATAATTCCTAAAGCACTTTTAAATACTCGAAACAATATGCCATGCACATCAATGGTCTGCTAAACTCAAAGTTTCAACTGCAGCAAATTTAAATACGAAAATGATAACATTTGCAAAGTTCCATCAGCCAGTTATTCTAAAATAATAATTTCCTGCTTTTGCCAACACCAAAGGGAGAATGTACTTGAGCTCCAGTTTCAAATGCCACAGGTTCAATGTTATAAGATGTTTTCTTTAACATAGATAAGAAATCTGAAACTGCTTACTTGAACAAGAGCCATATTGCCATAAGTCATCTTCCACTGCTCTCGGAGGCTGTCCAGTTGGCCTAAATTTGCCTGCAAAGAAAAAAGATGTTTATTTTAATGCATAGTTTCATCAATTACTATTTATGTAGAGATTTAATTAACGGGCCATTCCACATTCAGTTTTATTTTATTGTAATAGATGGTATCATGGGTTCTACTGAACACCATAAATCCAAAAGTTTTAGAAAAGTGAGCTGTGGGCATTTTCTCAGTAGACACAGAGAGAGGGTCATTCGTTTCAATATCAAGGTTACTTAATAGACAACGGTGGCACATAGCTTTGCCATGGGACACTTGATTAGGCTTCACCCTTGGTGACATCTAAATGTTATACTTTTATCTCCAATAGTCTGTTCTGTCCCAATGGTTAACGTCTTTTCTAATAAATATTCTTTGCTGTCAATAAATTTTTTATTGAAGCAGCTTCTTTTTTATTCAGTAACCTAGACATTGATTTAAATGAGACTGACATTTTGTCCCATCTATTAATACATTTATGTGCATAAACACAACTTAAGTAACCAAAGATACATTAAATAAATTTAATGAATTTCAAAATTAACTCACAGACAATTCCTTAAAGACTGATTTTACTACTGTACTGTGTGTAAATCTTCAAAATCATACTCTGTTTCAAGCTTTAAATTATAAGAAGCTGATTTCATGCTCGTATGTTCAAAAAAATTTTACCTAGACTTAATGATTACGTTTTTAAGTCTTTGTAGACACAAGCATTCAGACAGACTCACTTTCTTTGATTGTTCAAAATTTGATAGATTTCTACAAATGTGATAAAAAGACTGCATGTAAAATCTTGTACGATTGGCTGAAAGCGATTTTGAGGCATCCCTTTCACAGCCAGATGGGCGTCATTTTTTAAATGTGTTTTTCGATTTCAAGGATGTCTAGAATGTGGAGATTCGTGAAAACCTAAAATTGAATTTTTTGACAATTGCATTTTCCGGTAAAAGAAAGTAAAAATTATTAATGATGAAAATTAAAAAGTAAGAACATTCATGTAAACTATGAATTGTGTTATGCCGCATGAATGTAAATATTAATTCCATAAAAAGGAAAATTAACTTTGGATTTCTTATACGTATGTCATTAACTCATTCAAAGCTCTGAAGGGGGAACAGCGTAACGTCATTAAGTGATAAGCCATAATATAAAAAAAACAGAAATTAAGAATTTAATAACAAATTAAAAACAGCATTTTTTTAAAGTAAGATATCGCTATACAGTAAAAGCTCCTTATTCGCGTTTTCACAATTCGCGGATTTAAAAAATGCGACCCAATCCCTATATTCGCGGCAAAAATTTCTTTAATCGCGGGTCCAATAAGTACATGCATCATAACAAAAGGATTCCAACCCAATATCCTTTGCAAATGCCGTCAGATGGACTCATAAAAAAAGTAAAATAGATCTTATTGCAACTTTGCCTAAAGTATGTTGTTCAATGCAAACATGGCCGAAATCGCGAATGGAATAGGACGAGATGGGTTCGAACAGATAGAGTCGAGTGACATTCAGGAATGGCTTGAATCGCAAGACGAAGATCTGACTGAAACCGACTTGGAGGCAATTCACAGCCCACGGAAGAAGAGGCTTCAACAAGCACTGGAAACGTGACATTTCATTTGAAAAATCTGAGTGAATGGCAAATGAGCTTTGCGATTTCTTTATGAACGTCTATGGAACGAAGTCTTGCTTTGAAGAGGCAAATGGCTGATGCGACTGCTGCGTATCAGTCTGAATGGAAGGAGCTTTTGAAAGCAAGAGAAAATGACAAAATTCTTCAAACCATTGCCCAAGCCTTTGGATAATGAATCAAAATGTTCAAAAACTTCAATTAAATGGGTTTTATGTATATATTTTATCTTGTCACCCAGGAACGTATCCCCTATAATCCCGTATAAATGACCATTCCGTATTCACGGTTTCTGTATTCGCGACATATTTTTGGAACATATACCTCGCGAATAAAAAGCTTTTGCAGTATCCTTCTCAGTTCAAACTATTTTTAAAAAAGGACGCAGGAAAAATTTCGTGCAGGGGAAAAGAGAAAAACGCACCTGAGTGGAGATTCGTGCAGCCAGAGTCATTTCCAGATTCCCTTTCAATCCTAATAAAGCTGGCACAAGAATGAACAGCTGGGTGACATTTTCAAACACAGGCCATGTCTAAAGAAGCAAACGGATTAAGTGAGAGAAATATTACATCATGCAAAATATGACACTGTATTATATGAATTCAAAAAAAAAAACATTAAAATATTTAATACTAGCCGCCTTTGGCGACCAGCTGGCTCGCCATGAGTAATGCGTTCTAAAATTTTCAATTAAATCACATATTCATTAGCCTTTGAAGTCATTCCCGGCATTGATTGGCCTGAAATTAATATTTTCTTGAAGATGATGGGCGGAGAGTTCTAAAAGAACATGTTTTCCTAATAATATTCTTTCATTTTATAAATCAGTCAGTTTTAACTATCGGTTATGCTTCCAAAATATTAAAAATATTGTTTTCGGTGATGTTGCCAAAATATTAAATGTTTTTTTAAAGAAAGCGAAAAAGGGGGGAAATTATTGAATAACTGATTTAGATGTTGCAAACGATCATATAATCCTTTGCTTTGCATTTATTTTTTTCAGAAAATGTCACATTTTATATTTCTTTTACTTTATCCAGTCACGTGCTGAAAGTTGCATTTCTGTAGATTTATTTTGCGATGGTAATTTTTAGGTTTACGATGGTAATTTTTAGATTTAATTTGTGATGACGGTTTTTTTTTTTTAATTTAAACTTCCGTCATTGTTTTCTTTCATTTTATCCAGTCACGTGCTGAAAAAAAAATATGGTTAAAATATTTCTTTAGAAATAAAAGCTTAAGTTATAGATTAAAAAACTGATACCGTTAGAAAGCTAATTTTTTTAATCTTTAAATGGATGTAAAAATCATGTTTGTGCCATCATATTTTCGGAAGTTATAGCGGAAAAAACTTCGAAATGTCACTTCAATTTTAATGAATTCAAATTCTAATTAAAAATTCGAAAAAGGTGTTCCGAGTTGCATATTCCCAACCTCCAAGGTATACATGTACCAAATTTGGTAGTTGTAGGTCCAACGGTTTGGCCTGTAGCGCGCCAACACACACACACACATTGAGCTTTATTATAAGTATAGGTACAGATTTTCTTTCTCATTTATCACTAATTTGTAGCCGAATACGTTTATCTATTTATCTTAACACAGTGACTTGCTAAATAATAAGGGTCGATGCCCTGTCTCTATTCGCTTGTTAAGGTCCGTCGGCTCAAGCACTCCCTTCAAAACGGCACGCATTCACTTAAAAAGTTTGGAAAATTGTTTTTAAACCGAAAATAAATGAAGTGTGGGGGGGAGACGAATGGTTCCAAATGAATCAGACAGGTTTAAACTTTATACAGACAGATTAATATTACACATACGCACTGACAAATATCGAAATAAACACGAAAAATCGTAACTAAATTATATGCCATAAATAATGTAAATAAAATTCTAAGAAAAATTACAAATATGCTGAAGCACAAGGAAGGTTTAGTGAGAAAAAAACAGGGCTCCTTTGGATCAACTGAATACTTAGCTTTCAAATGTAGAAAAAATTACATCAAAGGAAATGATATGTAAAAAATACCTTTTTGAAATTTAGTCATTTCTTTTCAATGAAGCAATTCATAAATATTTAAAATCTTTGTTTATATGCTTGGTTACAAAAAACTTTTTTACACAAAAAGCTCTACCTGCCTTCTCAAATCTCATGAGCAGTCAAACAACTTACATACATTATCATATGACAGACTACGTTCGAAGGAAAAATTTTGAAAAATGTGATTTTTCAAAAACTTTTTTTTTTTTTTTTTTTTTTTTGGTTACTAACATTCTAATCAAAAATATATAAAATATACATACAAAAACATTATTTGAGAATAAAATATATTTTGAGAAATGAGAAAATGTGTAATCAATTTTAGTGAAATTGAACCCAAATGGTCGACACTCTCCACAAAATGGCAATGCTGCCGTCCTATTTCTCTTTGCACACAAGTTACAGAATGTAATGATGAATGAAATGAACCAAATCTAAGAAACATTTTGATATGCAAATAAGTGACAGGTACATATATATGCATTTTTTCCATAAATTCGCTACTTAATTTTTTTTAAAAACACCTATAAATGAAAAAGTATTTCGCCAACCATAAAACTTTTGGTTCATTTCATTGCCTATATTATTTAAAAAACACTCTGAAATTTTTATGTAAATACCTCCATTAGTTTTTGGGATATCATGTTAATGGTGATAATTTTTATGAAAATTAAAATTGAAGAGAGAGAAACATTTTAGCTGAGAAATAAATTTTGCTTAAAATTCCTCTGTATACTAGGTGAGACCTTCCTTTTCTAAGAAAAAAAAACTGTATTGGAAAGAGAAAAGTCGGAATGACAAGAAATGACACTTTTTTAAAAAATCGCCAATGTGGTCGAATACCAGCGTTTTCAACGTAGTCAGATATCTTACAAGCATTCTATTCTATTCATATTTTATATATCCCACTCATTCCTTTGCCTGTACTTCACACTTCAACAAAGATTTAGCAGTTATCTGCTATCAGCTAAGATTAAATTCACTCATATTCTAGATTTTATTCTTAAGTTACAGATACTGAAAAACATGTCCTATGATTAAATATATGTTTCCGAACTTAAATTCAGTCAAGCTCATTGTATGGACAGATAATTTTTAGAAAATGACTTGATATTTAATTGGTTAAGATTTTAATATTTACATTAAAATTCATGATTAATATCTATACTAATATCATAAATGTGAAAGTTTAGGTGGATGGATGGATGTTTGTCACGCCCTAACGGCTGAACAGAATTGGATGAAATGTAGCACATAGATTATAATCAAGAGCAGAACAAAGGCAACTTTTTATTCTGGTTAATTGAGTGGTTCATTTTTTATTCATTAAAAACTTACTTTTGCACCAAAAAGCTGATGTAAAATACCGCCAAAGATGAGTAAGGCTCCTTTTTTTTCACCAACAGAAATGAGGTTAGGGTTAGCAGAATTTCGACCAATTATTTCAAACGATTCTATTTATTTTCTTAGTGTTTGATGTATCTAAAATCAAATGTTGTTAATCAATCGATCCTTCAAATTCATTCTGAAGTACTTTTAAATTAAAAGGTAACAGAATAAAGGAAATAAAAGAAAATTTCTAATCTGCATTGCGTTACGTCAACTGGCGTGGGAAAGTCAGACATGTGCGTTACGCCAACTGGCGTG